>PVJC01009393.1:0-45980 GCA_004026665.1 Murina feae
CACACACACACACACACACACACACACACAAAAGGCGCCTGGCAGACTGGGGCCATCATAGGACATCCACTGAGGGGTCCCAGACTGTGAGAGGGGGCAGGCCGGGATGAGGGACTCCCTCCACCCCGAGTGCACAAATTTTTGTGCACCGGGCCCCTAGTAAAGAAAATAAAATTAAAAAAAAAAACCTGTCTGGGTGGTTCTAGTGTGCAACCAAGGGGGAAACCTACTGTGTTGCAACTTGCTGAATTCCAGCCTCAGGTGTATAAATCTAAATGGTGAGCCAGGGCCAGTCCTAAGGAGGTTTATTGGCTGAAATTTTAGGAATTATTCAGGTTAGCAAAGTGGATGTGGATGAGGATCTATATTATTCAATAGGGTAGGATTGGTATTGAGTAATTATGCTTCATTCTTGGTGACAATAAAATACCTAAAAACATGTTTGGACCAAGTTACTACCATTTAATATACTTGGTCAATTATAAGACTAAGTTATCATCATCATCATTGTGGTTTTTGCTTTTCTTTTGTTTATTATAGTACTCGATAGATGTACCATACTTATTAGATGAATGAATGAGGTCCCAAGAATTGTCTTTGTGGTGTTTTCATTGTTTAAATGGACTTGTTTTGAACATTTATTCTTTCTGAAGTCCTTTCTTTCTGTCTGGCATCGTTTCCTGCTTTGCTTGCAACTTTTTTTCTTCTTAATTCTTTTAAAAATTGTTGCTGTTGTCACTTATTGTCCCTTTTTCAATTCCATAGATTAGATTTAAAGTTTAAGATTAGGAGAAAAATAGCTACAGTATACAAAATAGATTTTCCTTTGTAACAGGACCTACTTGCCCTGCCCCCCACCCCTGAGCTATTTTTCTAGTGGGTAAGGGGTTTTGGCTAAAGGAATGAAAAAGCTGATGTTCTCACAAACTTCCCGGTGGCCAGCTCTATGCAGGGGATTAAGGGCACAGTTTGTGATTCTAGAACTCTTTCTTTCTCTGAGAAGTTAATGTCCTCAGCTTCTTTGGCACCTATATGTCTCACTGCCAAGACACTCTGGGGCCAGCAGGGGGCAAATGGTAAATTACAGAACTATGTTAAAGGCCCTGTGAAAAATATTGAGTTCCCCGCCTTTGAAGAAAGCCCAGTTTGCCAGGCAACTTCTATTTTTGGACAGAGCATGAGGCTTCACTTTAGTACCACATGCTGTTATCAAACCCCCTTACCCCCATCCTAATCCCCTCACCTTCCAAACAAATATCTGCACAGTCATAAATAGATTTATCGATTTTTCTGGCTGAAAGTTAGCAAGTAGCATTTTGGGTTTTGAGGTGTGTGTTTTTTTAATGTGTATGACCCTGAGAAGACTAAGGCAAGACTAGCAGTCATTCTGATCTTACATGAATTTAACTAACATGATTTTTGTTATAACATCCCATTTGGAGATGTTTATACTCTAAGAAAATGGAGAGAGGGCAAGCTGGAAACAAGTCGGAAGAGACAGCTGGGCAGAGGGGATTTGTGCAGGCAGAGGCAATTTTGATGAAGTTTTTTGGCCTCAGATTTAAAGAAAGAGCAAAAGATAAACAGTTACCTCCAGGGTGCTTGCCTCATTCTGGAAGTGCCCCTGCCACCCACTTTGAAACTAGTATCCATATTTCTCTGTTTCTTGCTTTATCCAGACTTAGGGACCTCGTGGTAACAGGTCAAGGAGGTCTAGGACACAGGGGTAATGAAGCTTGACAGCACAGATAGCAAAAGGAAAAAGCAGCATAATCATGCATGGAGAAATTTCTAGTTGCAAGTGACTATACATTCATGCTTGTAGCTATGGGGGGACGTGGGCTCTGAGATACCAACTATACTTCCACTTGAGACATCTCTATATGTGGGTGTTTCCCTAGAATGCCAGAGGGCTCAACATGAGCATCCCCATGCCTGGGCATCCAGTGAACTTCTCCAGCGTCACCCTGGAGCAGGCCCGCAAGGATGTGGAGCAACTGGAGCAGCTCATCGAGAGCCATGATGTGATCTTCCTGCTGATGGACACCAGGGAGAGCCGCTGGCTTCCTGCCGTCGTTGCTGCGAGCAAGAGAAAGGTACAGAGTGTGGATCCTGGGGTTTGTCTCTGGTTGTGATAATGCACCATCATCCTAGAGGGAGAAGTCCCCAGGCCACCCTCCCTCCAGAAAACACATGTGCTTTGTGTGTACCACTGACACGGTGCAAAAGGGCTTCCACTGCAGATTATCTGCCTCACAACCATCATCCAACATAATAGTTATCCTTCACTGTTTAATTTTCATAGCCCTTCGAGGTGCTCTACATTAGAAGGGGTACTCACACTAAAACGTAAGCTCCAAGAGGGCAAGACTGCCTGAGTCACTGTTATTTGGTCAGTGACATATTTATTTATTTATTTATTTAATCTTTATTGTTCAGATTATTACAGATGTTCCTTTTTTTTAACCCCCATAGCTCCCCTCCACCTGGTTCCCACCTCCCCTCAATGCCTTTACCCCCGCCACTGTCTTCATCCATAGGTGTAAGATTTATGTCCAGTCTCTTCCCACACCCCTCACACCCCCTTCCCCATGAGAAGTGTCAGTCCATTCCCTTTCTATGCCCCTACTTCTATTATATTCACCAGTTTATTCTGTTCATCAGATTTTTTTATTGACTTGTTAGATTCACTTGTTGATAGATATGTATTTGTTGTCACTTTGTTGTTAATAATTTTTATCTTTAGCTTTTTCTTCTACTTCTTCTTAGAGAATGCCCTTCAGCATTTCAAATAATCCTGATTTGGTGGTGATGAACTCCTTTAGCTTTTTCTTGTCTGTGAAGCTCTATATCTGATCATCAATTTTACATGATAGCTTTACTTTACATGTAGAGTAATCTTGTTTGTAGGTTCTTGCTATTCATCACTTTGAATATTTTTTGCCACTCCCTCTGGCTACATGGTTTCTGTTGAGAAATCAGCTGACAGTCGTATGGGTACTCCCTTGTAGGTAACTAACTGTTTTTCTCTTGCTACTTTTAAGATTCTGTCTTTTGCCCTTGGCATTTTAATTATGATGTGTCTTGGTGTGGTCCTCTTTGGATTCCTTTTGTTTGGGGTTCTCTGTGCTTCCTGGACTTGTAAGTCCATTTCTTTCACCAGGTAGGGGAAGTTTTCTGTCATTATTTTTTCAAATAGGCTTTCAATATCTTGCTCTCTCTCTTCTTATGGCACCCCTATAATTTGGATATTGGTACGCTTGAAGTTGTCCCATAGGCTCCTTACACTATCTTCATATTTTTGGAATCTTTTTGCTTTTTGCTTTTCAGGATGGGTGTTTTTGCTTCTTCATATTTCAAATCTTTGACTTGGTTCTTGCGATCCTCTAGTCTGCTGTTAGATCTCTGTATATTATTCTTTATTTCAGTCAGTGTATGCTTAATTTCTGACTGGTCCTTTTCCATTTTTTGGTATTCTCATTAAGATCCTTGAAGGTCTCACTTAGTTCCTCGGAGGTTCATAGAAGATTCTTGAGTAGCCTTATAACTGTAGTTTTGAACTCTATATCCAGTAGTTTGATTTTCTCCTTTTCTTTCATTTGTGGCCTGTTTCTTTGTGTCTGCATTTTGGCTGCTTCCCTGTGTTAATAGAGTGGATTTGTGTGGTAAGTATCTTCTTGGGCCCAGTGGCTCAGCCTCCCCAATCACCTGGGGTGGACATTCTTGGTGTACGCCTTTGAGGGTTAGGTGCACAGTCTTGTTGTAGTTAGCCTTGATTGCTGTTGGTATCACTGGGAGGAAATGACCTCCAGGCCAATTGATTGCAAGGACCCGCTGTGTCTATAGTGGAAGAACTGCTGTGAAGGAGATACCCTTATGGAGCAGAACTTGCTTCAGTGGGGCTTTGGTGATCACTGAGTCTGCCTCTTGAGTGTGTCCCTTTGGATGTGAGGAGTTGAAATCCAGTATCTGGCCACTGGGTACACTGGCTCCTGTATCTCCAAGGAGGTGCAAAGTCAGCTGCTGTGTGAGTCCACCCAGGAAGTGGTACAGCGAGATCTACAGATTTCTCCTCATTGTTTGGGGTTTGGAATTTTTAGAGTATTCTGTCCCAGCTGCAGTTTTTAGGTTAGGCTGCAGGCAGACAGGTGCGCAGCTTGGGTGGGGTTATAAATTGGGTGGGCGGGGCCTCAGAGAATCACCAGGGCGGAGCAAACAGTAATGTTTGCTCTCTCAGCCGTTTCAGTGTTTTGGTGTCTCCGTGCCCTTGAGTCCCCAAGTCTCAGAGCTCCGCATCCCCACAGTTGCAGCGATCGCCATGAACAGCTCCACTAGAAAGCCACTCTCGCCTTCTGACCTGTTGCCAGACAGCCCGAAATGAGTGCAGTGCAGCCCTGGAAGCTTGTATTCCCCTTCCGATTGAAACAACTTGTGCACCCAGGCGCCGCCCGCCGCTGCCACCCTTTCATGTGGCTCTGTACCTCTCAGTTCTTGGCACCTCCACACCGTCTACCCAGTCTCAATACACTCCTTCTCTTGCCTTCTAGTTGTAAACCTTCCACTTCCCTGGTTCTGGAAGATGACTGTTTAGCTTTATAGTTGTAGTTTTATTATGGTTGTGGGAGGCAGCGCATTCAGGTATATACCTTATGCTGCCATCTTGGTTCTCCATATTCATTTATTTTGATGGTTAACTAAATTATGGTGCATACATGTGATGGAGTAATATGCAACCATTTATGGTTATGTTTTCAATGAATTTTAATAACATGGAAAATACATTATGTTAAATAAGCAAAATAAAATACTATATCTATTTTATATCCATTATGCTTATATATAAATATTTATATCTATATCTGTTTATCAAGGGGGGAGGAAGGAAAAAGAAGGGAGGAAGGAAGAGAAAGAGAATGGGAGATAAAAGGGAAAATAATAGGAAGAAATCCTCAAAATTATTTTAGCTGTAAGATTGTTTTTGTTTTATTTTCTGGTGTGGTTTTTCTTTATTTTTCTAACTTTCTATATAACCAGAAATTTGGAAGAATAAGCTAAATTACAATGAAGAAAAGTTCTCATAAGTAAAAATGAAAGTTGTTCTTGAAAATCTATGTGAATGGTGAATTGTATAGTATATAAATTATATCTTAAAGATATTACGAGAAAAATGTTTGTATACATGACAGACCATAGCATAATTGTGGAAAGAAGGTATTTAGGAATTATCAAAATGCAGTTTTATACACCTACCTTTTACCAGCTAGGTGACCTTGAATAAGTTATCGAGGTAACCTCTCTGACTTTCAGTATCCTCATCTTTAAATAGAAAATGTTTGCTGGGAGTTTTAAATGAAACTAAAAGAGAAAATTTATGTTAATCACTGTCAAATCTTTTGATTTAATAATCCCTCAGTGTTGGGTAACTTTTACCAACATTGTCTTCTAGTATCTAATTATACTCATATGCAGATATTTAACAAAATAAATTTTAAAAGTTGACCAAATATGAAATTAGCCACTTTTTAAATATATGTGTCTTAATTCTAATCTTTTATCCCTTGATAGCTGGTCATCAATGCTGCCCTGGGCTTTGACACATTTGTTGTCATGAGACATGGCCTGAAGAAACCTAAGCATCAGGGTGCCGGAGACTTGTGTCCCAGCCACCCTGTGGCACCTGCAGACCTGGGCTCGTCGCTTTTTGCAAACATCCCTGGTTACAAACTTGGCTGCTATTTCTGCAATGATGTGGTGGCCCCAGGAGATGTAAGTGAATTTCTTTATGTTTCCAAATATTACCTATAACTGTCTTGTCCATTAGGCTAAAGAGACTCATGACTTTTTACAACTATTTAAATACGGTCTTTTAATAAAGAGAAGAATTCTTCAGTTTGGGGGGTGACAATGATGAGCCTCATTGGCATCATCATCTGTGTACAGCTTCCCTGTTCACCAATAAAAATGCAGTGACAAATCATTTTTGTGCAAAGCCCAGCAAGGAAAGGTAGGATGGACGAGTCCCTGTCAGTGCTTAGCACTGTCTCTTGTGTGTATCTTTTTTTTTTTTTTTTTTTTTTTTTTTTTTTTTTTTTTTTTTTTTTTTTTTTTTTTTTTTTTTTTTTTTTTTTTTTACTTTTTCTTTTCTTGTGTGTATTTTACTGAAAAGAGCATTAATGGGGAGTAAGACCCAGATTTTAGTTCTGCTTGGACACTGCCTAATGGGGTAGTTCCAAAATAAGTCTTCTAGGCTACATGTGCTTCTGCAGAATGGGGCTATGGCTCATAGCTGATTAGATTTAGCAGGTAAAAATACAGATTTTCTGTTAACTTTTAATTGCAGGTAAATAATTAATAATGTTATAGTATAAGTATGTCCCATGCAGTATTCAAGATCTGCTCATACTAAAAAAGTATTCATTGTTTACTTAAAATTCAAATTTAACTGGTGCCTGGCCAGTGTGGCTCAGTGGTTGAGCATCAGCCTGTGAACTAGTTGAGTATCAACCTATGAACTAGGAGGTCACAGTTCGATTCCCAGTCAGGACATATGCCTGGGTTGTGGGCTCCATACCCAGTGAGGAGCGTGAGGAAGCAGCCAATCAATGATTCTCTCTCATTATTGATGGTTTTCTGTCTCCCTTTCCCTTCCTCTTTGAAATCAATAAAAAATATTTTTTAAAATATTAAAAAAATAAAAGAAATTATATTATTTGAGGCTGAATGTTCTTTGCCAATAGTGAGCATGTAGTTATGTTGTATAACTTTATCATGGAAGAGTTTCATGCTTCAGACAGCCAGAGTTGAGTAGAATAGACCTTTTAGCACATGTCAATGATTGTCTTTCTGTAGTCAACCAGAGACCGGACCTTGGATCAGCAGTGCACTGTGAGTCGTCCAGGACTGGCCATGATTGCAGGAGCCCTGGCAGTGGAATTGATGGTTTCTGTTTTGCAGCATCCAGAAGGGTGAGTTGGCTATTTAGAGATGCGTATTTAAACAAAGAAAGTTTTTGTGTCTCCTTGGCCTTTTCTCAGCCTGACTCTTCTGAGATGTGCGTTGCTCTTTCTGTTCTCAAAAAAAAAAAAAAAAAAAAAAAAGACTTAAAAAACCTGGTGTGATTCTTTGGCCAGGAAGAACTTGTCATGCAATCTTTGGGGCTGCATCTCTACATTCTTTTGGATATAAACTGTCCTAGTTCACTTTGGTGACTGTGATACAGAAAAATAAAAATTTTGGTACAGGACTTGGGACCTTCATGCTTTTATTTTATTAGTAACTTTCATCTCCTTAGCTCTGAACGTATAATAGAGATTGTATTTGACTGTGTATTACAGAGATCCATCTTCAGTGACTTAGCCAAAAAGGGTTTTATTTTTCTTATGCAGCAAGAAGCTCAGAGGAAGGCAGTCCAGGGCTGGCACAAAGGCTCTATTATGCTATCAGGTACTTGAGTTGCTTCTTGTCATTCACCAAGCCATTCTTTGCTTTCTTTCTTATGCTTGTCACCTTGTGGTAAAAAATAATAATAATAAAAAATAAATGGCTGCTCTACCTTCAATATTGCTTCTCTGTTAATAGTTAAGAAGAAAGGCACTGGCCGGGTAGCTCATTTGGTTCGAGTGTCATAATACACTAAGGTTGCAAGTTTGATCTCCTGTCAGGGCACATATAAGAATTGCCCAATGAATGCATAAACAAGTGGAACAACAAATTGATGTTTTTCTCCTCTCTCTCCGCCCCCTTCGTCGCTCTCTCTCCCTCCTCCTTTCTCACTCTAAAATCAATAAATGGAACAAAAGATAAAAGTTGTGCTCAGCTGAGGCTTGCCCATCTTTTAAAGAGGTTTCCTGGAAGACTTTTCCATTGATTCTAACTTCAGTATCACAGGACCTTTCTCTCTTAGCTACAATGAACTCTGACAGTTGCCTTGGCTGGGCACATTGCCTCTCTGAATAGAACTGTGATAAGACAGAAGTGGAGATGTGGGGATAAGGACACATATGTAATAACTTAATCAATAAAGAAATTTAAAAAAAAGGACAGAAATGGAGAATGGATGTTGGTTAGGTAACCAGCAGTGTCTGCACACTCATTTTTAAAAAATTCTGTATATATTTTAATCCCCAGAAGAAGTTGTTATTGTTATATTGTTGGTATTGTTTTACTGACATTTTTCTTTTTGTTACTTTTAATTTCTTTCTGTGAGTTTAAGCTTCCAGCCAAGGGCATTTTCCTTCTCCCTGAAGAATACCTTTTATTTATCCTTTACAAATGCTAGTGACAAATAAATTTGTTTTTGTTTATCTGAAAACTAGGGGCCCGGTGCACAAAAATTTGTGCACTCAGGGGGTGGGGGTCCCTCAGCCCAACCTGTGCCTCTTGCAGTCTGGGACACCTCGGGGGGGGATGTCCACCTGCTTGACATGCCTGGCCAGCCTGGGTGAGGGGCTGAGGGCCATTTTCAGGCTGCCCACAGCCCCTTCAGGGTTCATGCACTGGGGGGTGGGAGGGCTGGTGAGTGCAGGCCTGGATGTTTCCCACCGGAGGGCCCACGATTGCACACGCCTGGTGGGCCCCCATCGCTCACAGGACACACCTGGCGCAGAGCTGGGTGGCAAGCCAGGGGCGGACACTGGTACAGGATCCCTCGGTGGGGCCCTGCTGCTGAGCAAACACACCCGGGGTGGAGTTGGGCAGTGGACTGGCTTCGGATTCTCCGCACTGTGCAGCAGATGCTCCCGCACGCCCTGTGGAGGCCCCTGGGGGGCGGATGAAGGTAGCGGACCCTGGATGGGTACTCCTGCACACCCTGCAGAGGCCGTGTGATCCTGCATGCCCTGGGGAGGCCCCCAGGGGGTGGAGCCAGGCAGTGGAGCCGGGACAGCTGCTCCTGGACGCCCCGAGGAGGCCCCAGGCCAGACCCCCCCTCCCACTGAGCTGACACACCTGGCGCAACTATGCTGGCCGGCCGTGGAGGCTCCCAGTGCAGAGCTGCCCTGCCATCCTCCATCTTGGCTGGGTTAATTTGCATACAGCCACTCTGATTGGCTGGTGGGCGTGGCCGTGAGCAGAGGCTCAGCCAGCCTAGGCAGGCAGTTGCAACGGAACCCTCTGGTTTGCTCTAGCTCCATGGCTGTTGGCCTCCATCTTGACTGGGTTAATTTGCATACAGCCGCTCTGATTGGCTGGTGGTAATGGTCAAATTTGCATGTTTCTCTTTTATTATATTAGATGTCTTTGTTTTATCTTTAAGTTTGAAATATATTTTCACTGTGTATAGAATTCTAGATTAGAATTCAACATGTGGGAAGTATAGTCCTATTGTCTCTGATTACCTTTTTCTTTGTTGCAGAATTAGGAGTTTATCCTATTGCTGATCCTTTGATAAAATTTGTTTTTCTTCCTCTTTACCTCCCCCAGTTGTTTCTAAGCTTTTCTCATTATTATTGGATTTCAGAAGTTGGACTATGATATATACCTACTGTATTTATTCTGATTGTGTTTTCTATTGCTTCTTGAATCCATGTCTTAATGTTTTTCATCTGTTGTGGAAAATTCTCAGTCATTATCTGATAAAATATTCTTTTGCCCCTTCTCTCATGCTTCTTTCCTTTTGAGTCTCCAATTGCATGTCAGTCAGAATCATCTATGCTCTTTTCTGTATTTTCCATCACTTTGTCTTTCTTTGCTTTGGTCTGGCTTATCTTCAAATTTACTAACTCACTTTTTTCCTCTCTCTAATGTATGTTAAAACCATCCACTGGGTTTTAATTTCATTATTAAATGTTTTATTCCCAGAATTTCAGTTTTATCTTATTTTACACATTTCCTGTTCTCTGCTAAAATTGTGATTTTGGTCTTTTTCATTCCTTGATAACATTTAACTGTTTTTCTTTTAAGTTCTTATCAGATGTCTCTCTTATCTGGATCTCCTATGGGTCTTTTCCTATTGTCTATTGTTTTCTTTGGCTTTTGGTTATGTATTGTCTCCTCATAAACCCGGTGTTTTTGTGTGTGTGTGTGTGTGTGTGTGTGTGTGTGTTTAAGAAAACCTTTTTACTATGGAAAATTCAAACATGAAAGAAGATATATACATAAATAATAAACCCCTAGTATACACCACCCAGCTTCAGTAAGTACCAACATACGGCCAGTCATTATTTACCTGTACTGCTCTCCATGTTTTCTCCTCCTCCCACTGGCTTATTTTAAATCAAATCCAAGACATGGCATTTCAGAAAAATGTGCTTTTTTCAGTATATATGTCACTGTTTTTATTTTTTTAAAAAAATATTTTTATTGATTTCAGAGAGGAAGGGAGAAAGAGATTGAAACATCATTGATCAGCTGCCTCCTGCATGCCCCTACTGGGGATCGAGCCTGCAACCAAGGCATGTGCCCTTGACTGGAATCGAACCTGAGACCCTTCAGTCCGCAGGTAGACGCTCTATCCACTGAACCAAACTGACTAGGGCTATATCACTGTTTTTACATATAAAAAAATTAAAGGCAATTTCTTAATATCATCACATGTCCAATTAGTATTTGAATGTCTCACTTCCTTGAATCTGGTTGGTTATTTGTTTATTTTTATTTTTTTACAGAGAGAGGAAGGGAGAGGGAGAGAGAGAGAAATATCAATCAACTGCCTCCTGCACACCTACCAGGGATCGAGCTGCACCCTGGGCATGTGTCCTGATCGGGAATCAAACCAGCGACTTCTTGGTACACGGATCGATGCTCAACTACTGAGCCACACCAGCCGGGCGGCTTGGTTATTTTTGCTTGAGTACTGGACATTACACCGTATATGAACATTTATAGAGATTATGTGATTTACATTTTCTTCTGGCAAACTGCTAGGCCAAGTGGATTATCAGTCCTAGAATTCCTAAATATTATTAGGATTTGTCTGTTTCTGGTTCACCTTTGCTCTGAGGATATAACCCTAGCTCAAAGCTCAGGATATTTTCCATGGTTCCTCCTTTTCGGCAGACCTCAAACTGTAGTTTTTCCTCTAGCTCCATGAGTCTGTTAGTATCTCTGTTCAGTTTCTGATCCTTGCCTACCAACCATTTTTTGAGGTTGGCAGTCACTTTAAAATGGAAAAAAGCTTCTCTTGCAAATACTTGGTTTACTTCTATGGGCTTCTCTCCTCTCGCAGATCTTGGCACTGCTATTCTTCCATACCTTGGTAGCTCTCTAGGTTTACATATAAGAGGAAATAGATGAGCGGGTTGGTGTTCTTTTTTTCAGTTTGACCTTGTGCCTCTTAGTCAATATGTTTAACACATTGTATATATTTTATATTAAAGATACAAAAATTAGCACAATTGTAATCTGGACCTCTACCTTACAATAGAATTAATTCATCTTCTAATATAATAAAAGAGTAACATGCAAATTGACCATTACCACCAGCCAATCGGAGCGGCTGTATGCAAATTAACCCAGCCAAGATGGAGGCCAGCAGCTATGGAGCTAGAGCAAACCAGAGGCTTCTGTTGCAAATGCCTGCCTAGGCTGGCTGAGCCTCTGCTCACGGCCATACCCACCAGCCAATCAGAGCGGCTGTATGCAAATTAACCCAGCCAAGATAGAGGCTGGCAGGGCAGCTCTGCACTGGGAGCCTCCATAGCCGGCATAGCTGTGCCAGGTGTGTCAGCTCAGTTGGGGGGGGGGGTCCAGCCTGGGGCCTCCTCGGGGCATCCAGGAGCACCCGCCCCGGGTCAACTGCCTGGCTCCACCCCCCGGGGGCCTCCACAGGCGTGTGGGAGAGTGGGTCCTCCATGGGTTTGCAGGAGCAGCTGTCCTGGGTTCACTGCCTGGCTCTGCCCCCCGGGAGCCTCCGCGGGGCATGCGGGAGCACGGGGGGTCTCTGCAGGGTGTGTAGGAGCAGCCGTCCTGGGTCCACAGCCTGGCTCTGCCCTGGGGGCCTCTTCGGGAGCGTGCGGGAGCACCTGTCCAGGGTCCGCTACCTTCATCCACCCCCCAGGGGCCTCCACAGGGCGTGCGGGAGCGTCTGCTGCACAGTGCGGAGAATCCAAAGCCAGTTAGCTGCCCGGCTCCACCCCAGGTGTGTTTGCTCAGCAGCAGGGCCCCACCGAGGGATCCTGCACCAACGTCCGCCCCTGGCTCACCACCCAGCTCTGTGCCAAGTGTGTCCCCTCAGCGGTGGGGGCCCACCAGGCGTGTGCGATTGTGGGCCCTCTGGTGGGAAACGTCCACACCTGCACTCACCAGCCCTCCCACCCCCCAGTGCACGAACCCTGAAAGGGCTGTGGACAGCCTGAAAATGGCCCTCAGCCCCTCACCCAGGCTGGCCAGGCATGCCAAGCAGGACATCCCCCCCAAGGTGTCCCAGACTGCAAGAGGGCACAGGCCGGGCTGAGGGACCCCCACCCTCCGAGTGCACAAATTTTTGTGCACCAGGCCCCTAGCCTTATAATAAAAATAAGGCAAAATTGAATTAATTTTAAAAATTAATTTTAAAGAGAAAGAAGTGGCTTCCTGACAAGTATCTGGGAGAAAATCTTGGAGAGCTGGTTCCAGGATTCCTGACACTGACCCCTCTGTCTGCCATATTTTCACTGGTTATGGGCTGAAACCAGGTCCTATGTCTCATGTCTTCTGTGCTGTAAGCAAACACATCATTGTTCAGGAAGGAATGTACTCATTCTCTTGCCCAACTAGTTCCTCACTCTTCTTTCTCCTTCCTCCATTTTGGTAGTATTTACATCAGCTCAAGAAGTTATGGTTGGAAAATTTTCATTTCAAATTCCAATATGAAAATGTGCTGTGGTGTTTTATAAGACTGTCTCAGAAAGAGCAAGATATCGTAACCAAACATTGTGCTCAGCAATTTATCTAACTTATCTCTCATTTATTTCTCACAGCCATATTATTCTTGTTTTATATGTGATAGACCTGAAACACAGAGAAGTTAAACAAACTTCTGGTCTTTTTGGTTCCAAAAATCAAGTATTTTTTAGTACTGTTCTGCCTTCCCTGTAAGGGAAATCAGTTCTATGCTGCCTAGCAAGGGGCTTTTGGTTATCCTTATAAATGTTACATGGACTGCCGCCAGATCATCCTCACATGTGTTAAACATAAACCTTTATTAAATGAGCTGCACTAATCATTTCCTTTTTTCAGGGGCTATGCCATTGCCAGCAGCAGTGATGACCGCATGAATGAGCCTCCAACCTCTCTTGGGCTTGTACCTCACCAGGTTAGTGATTTGGAAATAAAATCACAATTCTGGACCTGATCCCAGGGGGAAAGTATTTAGGGTCACTTTACATGTCATCAGCCCAATCCATCTCTTCTTTACCCTACTTACCTTCCAACCTCCCTGGAATTTCAGCGAGAGTGCTTTATGACCACTAGGAAAGTATCCCAATCTGCAGATGGTGACAAAATGAAATCATGAACAAGCAGCATTACCCAGAGTCTTTGATGCATTTAGCATGTTGACTAGCAGTCTCCTAATAGAGGAGAATAAGAAAGAACGGGCTTTGGAATCAGCCAGACAGAGGTTTAAGTAATAGTTATTAAGATGGTCTTCTTTGGTCAAGTCACTAAACTTTTGTGAGCCTTAGTTTTCTTATGTATAAAACGGAGACAGTAGTATCTACCGCATTGTAGAGATAAGGTATGATACATACAAAGGGCTCAACAACAGCGAGTGCCTGTCACAACCCCTCAATAAATATGCCTGCTATGCTTGTTGCTGTTGTTGGTTATTATTAACTCCCTAGCCAAATACAAAGCCTTTATAGGCATGTTTAGGAAATGTGCAGCATCAACAAAAAGTGAGGTGTATTTTCAGGAAAAGAATCTGAAGCATCCTAAGAAAGGTCCACTGAGAGCAAAAAAGAAAAAAAGTCATGGAATGAAAATTTAGAATTCATCTTGCCTTTTCAGTAATTCTCTTATTCTTTGTTTGGAGGAATGAAGAGGTTTTCTAGTCTTAAGTTCTGAAAAGTCATTTCTCTAGGTTTCATGTGTGCAGTCAGTTTATAACAGGCAGGTGTCTTTGTGCATGAAGCGGTGATAGTGTCTGAGAGTCTTGTCTGAGAATTTTCGAGGACACATTCACAGATCTGTACAGGGAGCAGGGTCTATCTCTCTGCGTCCCCTCTGCTCGCCTCCTCTCTTCTGTCTGGGACAGCCCTATCATTTTCCAGTCAAAGATGAGAATCAGGAGAGGGAAAATTACTTGTCCACAGTCATAGAGTGAGAGAGTGGACAAGCTGCAATCCAGACCTAAACTTGGCACTCTGACCAGTGCTCTTTCAGAGATTTTGTGAGTGGAAAGAGCCCTGACTTACACATTGGAAGAGTTAGCTTCAAATCACTACTGCAGCCCTCTTGCATGAAGTCACCCTCCATGCACCTGTGTTAGTTTCCTAACCATCCCTGAGCCTCAGTTTTCCTGTCAGTTAAAGCAGGTGCTTTACATTGTGTCCAGGATTGTCTATAACAAGGCTTTGTAAACCATAAGACACTGTGCAGTGTGACCTCTCCACCCTGCCTCACAAAGGTGGCCATTTATTCGACATGAATTTGTTAATCTTTTCTAAGGAAACATTTCCATAGAACCCAGTAGATACCATAATAACCTTCCATCACAAGGAAGCGGTCTTCCAGAGCCAACCTCTGCTCTTCGCACTATCCTCTCTCATTCGAATCCCCATCCTCTTCTCTTTTTCATGTCTCCTTCTCTTTCTTCTGACCTTGAGATGTGCCCTCATCTCCATTACAGATTGCATACTGAAAAGAGCCTTAATTAAATTTTAGTCATGCCGCTGCACTGGTTTCCTTCTTTAAGTCCTTTATGTTAAATTACCACAGTTGTAGTTTTCTCAGTGCTGAGGCCAGAGGGCAAAACAGTCTCTTTATAGAAAGGGTCCAGTGTCAGAATGCATGTGCCCATGTTTTTAAAGTACTATGGCAACTAATCCCTCTCAGTGTTATTTACTCCCATTGAGCCTTGCAATTGTTTGTCATTCATCAACTCTTCTAGTTCTTTCTCCTAGTTTTCAAATATCTGCAGGATTATTTTGGTTGTTGGCCATCTCTTCATTTGGCCTTTTCAAAGGCTAAAGAATAATGCAGCCATATATGGGGAAAGCCAGTGTGTGTGTGTGGGGGGTGGGGGGGGGCTTACATTATTTCAAATTTTGAGCCTTTATTTTTAGCTACTTTCTAAAAAAGAAAGTGGAGAAAGAACTTGAAAATTATTAAGCAGGGTTGTGTGTTCCCTATTTATAAGCTTTACATTTCTTTTGTGTGTGTTTTTAAGTGGAATCCATTTATGCAACTGTGTTTTGGTTAGGAGAACATCCTTTCCACAAAAACACGGGGCTGTGTTGCAATGCCCTGTTGCAGACTCAGCATTTCCCTCATCCTCTTCCTGGCTCTCCAAGACCAATGGTTTCCTGTTGGAGAAGAATTCTGTCAACCGCTTTGTGTGCTTTATACAGAGAATGACCAGTGATGTTTCCTGGGCTCATTTTCCTCAGTTCCCAAAGGAGAGTGTTTATTAGTTGACCCTGTGGAAGGAGCTGTAGTAGGAAAGTGATAGTCCTTGGACAGAGCATCACAGGGCCCCCCACCAGAAACTCATTGTAAAATCTGGGGGAAGACGCCTAAGTAGCCTGCACTCATTGTCTCTGCTTTCCTCCGCCCCTGACCTGGGAGGCTTAAAGATTGCTTTGTTGATCTCTCTGTGGGACCATAGCTAGAATTTAGCCCATCCAAAGATTAACCAGGTGCAAAAAGAGACTTGATTAGGCCCTGAAATTCAGTGATATTCAACCTGGGGGAAAAAATAAAGCCCCTCTTACTCAATTTGAAAACCGTGAAAATACCATTTGAAGGTGAGAAAATAGCCTTATGGGTTTGTTCTTTTTTAAAGTCTCTGGCACAGTATACATGAATGGGATTCTGTAAGCAGGCAGCAGCAAGTATAAGTCACTTTCTGTCTACAAAAGTGATTTTTTAATTTGTCATTTTATTAATGTATAAAAGACAGAGAATCACACAAATCTTTACATTTACAGCTTTATTATAAAGCAAACACACTCATGCTCCCAGCAGACAGATAAAAATAAAAGGTTATCAGGCATTTCCAAAGCCCCTGTCGTGCTTATTATTATTGCCTCCTTCCTACATAAAAGCAAGCATCTCTTGACTCAACACTGTGGGAGACTTTTGTCTAAATTTGGACTTTCGATAAGTGAAATCATACAGTATATACTCTTTGGAATCTGCATTCTTTTCTAGAGAGAACTTTTTCATTGTAGATAGTAGCATAGTATTATTCCCTCTGTGTCCCATCAAGTGGGATATTTTATTTTTTTAAAAAAGGTCTTTTCCTGGCTCCTGGGGTGGTGGCTGAGTACTGTGAGGCCAGAATCTTTTTCTTAGTTCTTTGGTGAGAGGCACAGTTCAGGAGCTACAAAATGGATAAGCCACTCCTGATATCTCCAGGAAGTTGATCTGCATGCTGGCAGAGATTCTGAATGTGACAGAAATTAGTCCCCTATGAAGCTGCTGATCATTGGCTGGACATCCATTAAAGAATGAATAACAAGGTGGCAATACAACAGTCATTCAAACACCCTGGTCATTAATATTGCAGTCCTGGTTTTATCCCGTTTGTGGACTAGGCAGTGCACGTCTTTTGTCTTTGAGTGAATGCGCTCTTGGTTCTCAAGGACTGATGAATACAGATCCTGAATGTGTATGTTCTTTCTTGAGGTTTGGACTTGCCAATCCCATGATTCTCTTGGGCCCTTGAATTCTTGCTTTTAGTTACTTTCAGAAAAGTAGAACAAAGCCCAAACTAGGACAGGACCCTGGGAGGGACCTGGCCTGGGAAAACTCTAAGGAGGCAAATGCTGAGATAGAGCTTGGTCTCTCTAGCCAGGCCTTGGACTAGTTATTTGACCTCTCTGCAGAGGCTGTGCCCACAAATCCTCAGGCCTTTATCTTTTTGTTTGTTTGCTTGTTTTTAGGCCTTTATCTTTTAATAAGGTCTCTTTACTGTGCTCAAGAAATGCTTATCTCAGTGTGTGTTTAGGGATATGGACAGACTTACTACTGAGAAAGAAAGTTAAAAAGATAAGTGATAAAAGCATATTTCCTGAGTTATAGCCCAAGAAAAGGAACTTCCTCCCTCTTCTGGTTCTATACCCCTCAGATTGATGACTGGAAATGGCAAGAAAAGTGGACAGTGCAAATGTCTGCTGTTTCACCATATCAGCTGTTGTTGTTTATAACCTACTCATCCTCCCTTCCTCCATTCAATCCCTTCTACAAATGATCCCCAAACACTGACTCTGTGCCAAGCACCACTCAGTTCAGAGAGGTTAAGAAATTGGCACAGGATCACCCAGTGTTTAGTTCCATTTACTTTTGGAATCATCAGAGGTGTTATATGTACCCATTTGGATGTTCTGAAATCTGTTTCATTGGGGTGGCACCTAAATGAGGATGTGGGTACAAGACCAACAATATCTGGGCTTCCTGTGTGAGACCCTAGAATAAGAGAGGGGGATTCCCTTTCTTTGATACACAAAGGAGAGGATAAAATACAGATAGTGTCAGAGTTTAGAAGCGTCTCAGGTAACATCTCATCCCAAGAGAACTTAGGTATAACTTTATCAGCTGAAGGATGTTACTTATGTCCCAGGAGTTCTGCTCCCTGATGAGGCTGTCCTGTTTGAGAGGTCCCACATGCAAGCCAGTCAGAAGGCTATATATGGTCATCCAGATCTGATTAGAATCCCAGCTTTGCCTCTTAATTTTATTTTCACCCATTCATTAGCTCATTTTACAAAAGGATTTGAAGCAGCTCTTGCCACTTGTCTTTGTGTGACCTCTCTGAACTTCATATCTTACATCAGTAAAATGGGGATAATCTGATGTAATAAAAGGATAACATGCAGATCAACTGAACGGTGGATTGACTGATTGCTATGATGCACACTGACCACCAGGAGGCAGATGCTCAGTGCTGGGCTGACAGCAGGCAAGCACATTGGCGTTGGTGGGAGCCTCTCCAGCCTCCTCGGCAGCACGAAGGATGTCCAACTGTAGGGAGCGGGCCTAAGCCATCAGTTGAACATCCCCCAAGACCTCCTGGACTGCAAAAGGGCACAGGCTGGACTGAGGGACGACCTCGTCCCTTAGTAATATAATAAACTCCTGGGATTCATGTACAGAATAAATTATATGACATTTACTAAGGACTAGCTCAGTTCTGAGCACATAAGAGACACTTGTAGATGTTGGTTTTCTCTTTCTCTTTCACTTTTAATTAAAGTGGTAAAGTGGGAGCTTATCTACTCTCCTAAAAATTAAATTACAAATAATTTCATAAAACTCTGGAAGCAGTGAGTGAGTGGGGAACAGTTAGCAGGATTAGTTCCATTATGCAGAACTTTTCTAATAATGACACTGGCTCATTTCCAACTTCTTCTGCCCTATGGTGACTCCAGGTAGATAATGAGAGGTAGACCAGTAGTAGTAGCTGAAGCTGTTGTCCGAAACAAAGACCACTGTGGTGTGCGTGGGGTTTTGTAGTTGCTAAACTCTCCATTTTGGCATTGAATTTGATTAAGACTCTTTTCAACATCCAACAGTGATCTGGGGTTTGGAGTCCGTTTTTATTTATGCAAACTCCAAGCTCAGGAAATATTGCCAAGCCTGCTAGAAACTGGTGTGAATTTAAAGCAGTAGGTTCCCGTTGTGGTTGCAACTGTGCCTTCTCAGAATGGCTATTTCTGGGCATTGGATCTTCACTTCCCATCAAGGAGAGGCAGGCTTGGAGCTCCAGTTGATTTTACTCAGCTGAGGTGCAAACAGCAGCATGGAAGGGACCTGATCTATTCCTGATCTATTCATTTTGTATCCAGCTGGGCACAATTTACTGAAGATAACTTAATCCTCTCAGGCTCTGATAGCAGCCATCAGGGGTCCTCAGACTTTTTAAACAGGGGGCCAGTTCACTGTCCCTCAGACCATTGGAGGGCCGGACTATAGTTTAAAAAACAAACAAAATTATGAACAAATTCCTATGCACACTGCACATATCTTATTTTGAAGTAAAAAAACAAAACGGCAAAAACACCCAGCAGGCCGGATAAATGTCCTCGGCAGGCCGCATGTGGCCCGTGGGCTGTAGTTTGAGGACCCCTGACTAGATGTTGAGTTTTTCGTTCTGGGTTTTTTATTGTGTGTTTTTGTTTTGTTTTGTTTTGTTTTGAAATTTCTCTGGCCTTTCTTTTTTTTTTAATCCTTTCTTTTTTTTAACCCCTCCTTGCTTTCATCTCCCAGAGGATTTGCTACTTGGTAGTTGTAGAACCTTAAGCAAGCCATGCCACCTCGCTGAACCTTAATTTCTTATCTGGAATGTGGGGAGAACACTGGATAGTAGTGAGGAGTATAGGAAAACACCCAAGAGCACTAGACACAGGAATGGCACTTAATAAATGTCAGTGCTCCCCTCCCTCCCCCAGACCATCATTTTCCACATTATTCTCCGGTAGTGGTTCTCAGCCTTCCTGATGCTGCGACCCTTTAATACAGTTCCTCATGTTGTGGTGACCCCCAACCGTAAAATTATTTTCGTTGCTACTTCATAACTGTAATTTTGCTAGTTATGAATGGTAATGTAAATATCTGATATGCAGGGTGTATTTAGGTGACCCTGTGAAAGGGTCGTTCGACCCCCAAAGGGGTCACGACCCACAGGTTGAGAACAGCTGTTCTAGGGCATGCTACCTGCCGGAGTTAGGAGGGAGCAGTTGTTTAGGTTGGAAGGAAAAAGGGAGAGGAATAGCACTTTCTGGGAGGCATAGGAGAGGCAGAGAAGATGGGTGAGAAAGGTGCTCACTGCTCAGTGATTTGGAAACTCCAAAAGGTGGCCAGTGTATCTGTAAAAGAGAGAATTGGGGCGCCACAGTGGAGGAGGAAAGGCAGGCAGGATCTCATAGGCCATTTAAAAAATTTTTTATTTTTAAATACATATTTTATTGATTTTTTACAGAGAGGAAGGGAGAGGAATAGAGAGTCAGCAACATAGATGAGAGAGAAACATAGATCAGCTGCCTCCTGCCCACTGGGGATGTGCCCGCAACCAAGGTACATGCCCTTGACGGCAATCGAACCTGGGACCCTTCAGTCCGCAGGCCAACACTCTATCCACTGAGCCAAACCAGCTAGCGCTCTCTTAGGCCATTTTAAAGATTTGAACCTTCAACCATGGGCAACAGAAAGCCATTGAGAAATTATAAAGTAAGTCATGATAAGGTTTGGGTCCTACATGGAGAATAGACTGGAGGCAATATGAGTGGATCTGGGTATAGAATTAATTTAACGTCTTAAGGCATTAAGTGGAAGACAGCCTGATGCAAGGGCTCCTACATCTGGCTGTGTATCGGAATCACCTTGGTAACCATTTCACAATACACATTTTTTTTCCAGTCCAGATTCATGAAGTGACCTTAAGTATTTGAGAACCACAGCTTCAGTCTATAAAAATGGCTTTTTGGTAGCATCCTATGGGACAAAGTACGTAAATTGTCGCGGTAACACAGACCAAATCCTGCTCTTTGAACATGCCTTTGAGTTGTGTGCTCCCACCAATGCTACCCCTGCCCTCACTCTCCCCCCAGCCCCCATCCCAAGCAGGTGTTCCTGCTTGTGAGCCTTTGGATGCTAATTAGATGCACACAGGTGTGTGTGTGTTAAATTCAGGCTGATCCACCCCATCCTGCTCAGAACAGCCTGGGAGTGAGGCCTAGCCAGTATATAAAGTCCCTGCTCTGATGCTTCTTCCTTTCTGCTGTGTTTTTACTAATCCTGGTGAGAAGAGCATGTCCTGTTTTATAAGGCCCTGTTAGCCAAATGCAGATATCACCAAGTGCTTCATGGATGCCTGACAGTGGAGATTTCAATTCAAGCTGCTTTTGTCCTCTGTGGGTCCTGGGGTGCTGAGAGAGGTAACGGAGTCAAGAATCCACAGCTATTATATTTCTTCTAAGTCTGTCATTCCCAGATGGTTTTTTTTTTTTCTCATTTATTTTTATTTTATTGAGGAATAATTCACATGATATAAAATTCACTATTTTAAAGTATATAATTCAATATTTTTAGTATATTCACTATGTTGTGCAATCACTGTGACTGATTCTACGACACTTCATTAGAAAAAAGGAATATTTAGCCCTAGCCAGTTTGGCCTAATGCATGGACCATCAGCCTGCGGACTGAAGAGTCCCAGGTTCGATTCCAGTCAATGGTTCATGCCCAGATTGGGGGTACATACCCAGTAGGGGATCTGTAGGAGGCAGCTGATCAACAATTCTCTCTCATCATTATGTTTTTATTTCTCTCTCCCTTCATATTCAAATGGTAGTTTTAGACACAAAATTTTTTTTTTTTCCTAGAAGGCTGGCTACACAGGAAACTGATGTTGCTGATTATTTTTGGGAAGAGGGGTTGGGGGCAATTGAGACCTATACTTCCATTTGTACTTTTCTGCATGGTTTTGAGAATGTTAATGAAGATTATGTTGTTTTTTTTACATCACCTTATTGGAGGTATAATTTATATATAATAAAATGCACCCATTTTAAGTGTGCAATTTAAAGAGTTTTGACAGGTGTATTCACTCGTATATAATCACCACCACCACAAACAAGATCTAGAACATTCCCAATCACCCCCAAAATTTCCTGTGCTTCTTTCGAGGTAATGTCCCCACTCTCAGCCCCAGGCAACTGATTAGATTTTCATGTGGGCCATTTTATTTTTTTATTTTCTGTGTTAAGAGTAAATAACTTAATCTACATTTTAAAAAATGAATAAAATGTGTAGTTAGGCAGGCAATGTTTGACCCTCCTAAGGAATCCCTCTTTTCAAAAGTTAGGTAGAGAGGCATGTGTGTTTGTGAAATAGGCAGCTTTTCTCTCACTCTGGAGTGGGAAGATTGAGAGGCCAATATTCCAAAGAGGCCATTTCAAAGGAAGTTAAATATTTTATTTAAAGAAAAGAAAAGTGGAGTTAATATGCTATGGGAATACGGATTATTTTTTTTTTTGTTTGCTCTTTTGTTTTCTGTCATGTGTTGATTGTTTTTATTATAGGTAGAGTTAAATTTTTTAAATAGCTGTTTAATACCTACTTCCTCTAAGGAAAGATTGCAGCAAATATAAGTAATAGGAGTTTAGAGTAAGCTGTGTGCAATCCCAAAAATTAGATAATTTACTTTGAGCAGTGTCAAGAAGCCTTAGTTCCTACGTGAAGGGAGAAATAGCTTTAATATCACTTTGTAAAGCCTTTTCATTAAATGTTAATTTAGATGTGGCCTAAATTAGGTGAGTGTGGTGGTACTATTTCTACAAAATGGGGAAAGAATAAAAGGCTTGATAATTACCTCCATCTGTTTCAAAGAACAGAAAGGTGTAAATAAGGTTGGTAACTAAAAGCATTTGTTTCACACGCTTGCCTGATGAGAATCCCCTGGGGCTCCTGTGAAACATATAGGGTCTCAGGTCTTACCCCAGACCTTTTGAATCAAGTTCCAGGCGATTCTTATCAGGCCAGTTTAGAAAAGTACTGAAGGAGCATCTTGCTTTACATACTTTCTACACTGCTAAGTAGGAAGGTGATGATGACGTTTTCTCCAAGTAAGGGACAAATTCTTACCATTTTTGTGATTGTGGGCCGGGGCCTGGCCTCTCTGAATTGGTGGGAATGTGTTTATTAGGATTGCCTGTGGAACCTGGATTTTGGATTTCTCTGGGATGTCTGGGGATGTCTAAGGAAGGTGCTAAAATTTTAAGTAGCAACCTCTGCTCTTTAGCTTTTACGCATTTCCTGTAAGATGAAGGGAATGTAGATCGTGTTGTGGAAGCTCAGTGCATTTGTAATAATGAGGATTTAAATATTGTTGGGGAAGGCCTTCAGATTGCCTGCATGGTAGTAAATTGGAGTTTTTTTGTGTGTGTTTTCTCTGTAGACTTTAGATATGAATAATTTGGTAAGCTTTGGGGTGTTGATGTTTATATAAGGTGACCAGATGTCCCGCTTTTGGTGGGACAGTCCCGATTTTTAACGAATTTTCCCACGTCCCGCGGCGTTTTAAAAAAGTCCTGATTTTTGGAAAGAGACATATGTACTACTCTTTGTAATATTTTAAGTAATAAAAAAAAAAGAGCCCTCCCCCCGGCCCCCGTCAATGGTGTCCTGCTTTACCAATGTTAAAATCTGGTCACCTTATGTTTATATCATTTCATAATATTGAGTATCCTTTATGAGCCAGTTACTGTGCTGTGGGCAAGTGCAAATAGTGCAACCTGTGTCTTGCCCTCTAAAAACAAGGGTGATAGTAATTTTAAAAAAATTACTGTAGCACACAGGTTGATCCTAAATTCTTATGGAAAAGCAAAGGACCCAGAATAGCCAAAATAATCTTGGGGGGTAGGGGGAGAGAATAAAGTTGGAAGACTCACACTTCCCAGTTTCAAAACTTACTCTAAAGCTACAGCAGCCCTAACCGGTTTGGCTTAGCGGATAGAGCGTCAGCCTGCGGACTGAAGGGTCCCAGGTTCGATTCCGGTCAAGGGCATGTACCTTGGTTGTGGGCACATCCCCAGTGGGGAGTGTGCAGGAGGCAGCTGATCAATGTTTCTCTCTCATCAATGTTTCTAACTCTCTATCCCTCTCTCTTCCTCTCTGTGAAAAATCAATAAAATATTTAAAAATAAATAAATAAATAAAGCTACAGTAATCAAGACAATGTAGTGCTCTCATAGGATAGTCAGATAGATCAACAGAATAGAATTGAGAGTCCAGAAATGAACCCTTACATTTATAGTCATTTGCTGATAGTTGAGAGCAGGGGAGGCTGGGGTGGGAGAAGACACTTTCCAACAAAGGTTTGGGACAATTTGATTCCCACTTGCAAAGTAAGGAATTTCAACCTTTGCACCATATACAAAAATGAACTTGCCCAGCTGGTGTGGCTCAATGGTTGAACACATCAATAAAAAATATATTTAAAAAAATGAACTCAAAATGGAAGACAGACCTAAATGTAAGAGCTAAAACTGTAAGACTTAAAGAAAACATAATAAATCTTCATGACATTCATTACACAATTTCTTATATATGGCACCAAAAGACCAAGCAACAGAAGAAAAAATAAGGCTTCATGAAAATAAAGAAGTTTTGTGCTTCAAAGAACATCATCAGGAAAGTGAAAAGAAACCTACAGAATGGGAGAAAATATTTGCAAATCATATATCTGATAAGAAACTTGTATCCAAAATATAGAGAGAGCTCTTCAATTTAACAATAAATAGAAAACCCAAATTAAAATTTGGCAAATAATTTGAATAGACATTTCTCCAAAGAAGATATACAAACAGTCAAGAAGCACATAGGAAAATGCTCAAAATTAGTAATCATTAGAGAAATACAAATAAAACCCACAATGTCACTTTATACTCACTGGAATGACTATAATAATGATTTTTTTTTTTTTTAAAAAGGCAATAACAAGTATCAACAAGTAAGTGGAGAAATTGGGAACATCATACCTTGCTGGCAGGAATGCCCTTTGAAAAACAGGATAGCAGTTCCTCAATATATTAAGCATATAGTTACCATCTGGCACATTGATTCCATTCTGTGTAAAGAAATGTCCATTAACTGATGGCTTGATAAAGAAAATGGCATATTTATACAGTGGAATATTGTTTGACAACAAAAAGGAATGAAGTACAGGTACGTGATGCAATATGGGTGAAAACATTATGCTGAGTGAAAGAAGACAGACTTGTATGATTCCCTTTATAGGGAATAAGTAAAATAGACAAATCAGTAGACATAGAAGGCAGGTTAATAATTGGCAAGTGCTATACAACGTGGAGAATGGAGACTAATTGCTTATGAGTTCTAGGTTTATTTTTGGGGTAATGAGAATTTTCAGAAATTAGATACTAGTGATGGTCATACACCTCCATAAATATATAAAAGCCACTGAATTGTATGCTTTAAAAAGATAGATTTTATGTTACATTAATTATATCTTAATAAATCTGTAATTTTAAAAAAAAAACACCTATTACACAAGGTATTTTGATGATAAATGCCAAAAAGAGGAATTTCAGATGATAGAAATGTTATTTCTAAGTGGGTGGTAGGTTGAAGGTTTAGGAAAGAAGTGTGTTTGAGTTGAATGGCTTTTAAGGAAGATGAAGATTTGGATATGTAGTTATTTCCAAAAGGAAGAATTCTGAGTTCCAGAATTTAGCATGAGACAAGCTGTGAAGTCCGGGAATGTCTTTGGAATGGAAGTTGTAGTTCATTTTAGCATTTGTATGGGGCCTGTGAAAAGATTTAATCCCAGACATAATTAGAAGGGCTGCTTGGGCCTAGATTAGGGGGAATCTTAAATGCCAGAATAAGGAATTCTCTACTGAATTTGATTAGCTCCAGGAAGTTGATTAAAAATGACACACCTTCCCGGCCTGTGTGGTTCAGTGGTTGAGCATTGACCCATGAACCAAAATATTCCCCAGTTCTATTCCAGGTCAGGGCACATGCCTGGGTTACTTAATGGGCTCAATCCCCAGTAGGGGCGTGCAGAAGTCAGCCGATCTATGTCTCTCTCTCATCAATGTATCTGTTTCTCTATCCCTGTTCCTTCCTCTCTAAAATCAATAAAAACATATGCAGTGGAATCTCGTTTTTCAAATATCTCCCTCTCTAATAATTCACTTCTCAACCTGGCAACCCTTTCATGCTGAGATCTATATGATCAGTCACTCATCTCAGATGACAAAGGAGAGAATGAGTGAACATGAGTCAGTTTACCACAGTTAAAATCTCAGGATATTGTACTGTGAATATTTTCATGTCTTTTTGCTTTTATTGATGCTTATCATTATTATTAAATTTTCAGTTTTTAATGTATATTTTCTTTCCTTTTTGTTAAATTTTCATTAACATTTCATGTCCATTTTGTTTTTAAAGTGCTTATAGATTAAACAGTACAATAGACATGTGCTATATATAAGAAAGGTTAAAACGGGATCATTTGGGGGTCTGGAACTGATTTGAATTAATTTACATTATTTCTAATAGAAAAAAATGATTCGGTTTTTGAACAGCCTTCTGGAACAATTTAAGATGGAGAGATGAGGTTCCATTGTATTTTTTAAAATTTGACACACCTCAGAGCTTTATATTAGAAAAGTAATCAAGCAGAGTGTTGCATTAGGTGGAAGGGAGAGAGCTCACCTGTGAAGATACCCGTTAGGAGTCTGTTGACCCTGGTTTGGGAAGAAGGCTTTCCTCTTTTAAATTACCTAAAATTGGAATTAGTTTGATTAACGTTCTGGATCTTCTGATACCAACTTGGTGAATTTGAAAAGCCTCGCATGCACATGTTACTCTACTTCATTTCCTAGGAAAATGAATCACAGTTTCCTAGTAAAGAGCTGTCTGGCTGATTAAACAATTGCTTGGCCCACCCATTTAGTTCAGCTCTTTTTCTTCTATGGCTCTCCATCTGTGTTATTGTTTTTATTTTCTTTCCTTCCTCCGTTTCCTTTTTCTCTCTTCCTTTTGTTCTTAACTGGGTCTTCTGTCTCCCTTCCCTTCAGCTTTCCCTCCCCACCTCCAAACATGAAACAATTTAGGGAAAATTACCAGTATTTTTTTTATGTAACATAAAGAAAGCTTGATATTGGCTATATAAAGACAAGAGAATGAAGAAATCTTTCCATGACACCCTATAGACAGTGTCAAGGAACGTTTTTATGGAAAATATGCTACTCAAGATAAAATTTTTTCCAGGTAAGTTTTGTATTAAATGAAAATTTTTTTCAAGCCTTTAACTTCCAGATCTCATGAGGATCTCAGCATTCCCATTTGTGTCTTGCCATTAAAGTTTTCTCTACCAGTTTGATGTCTTCTGTTTTGATGTCCTGAATAGCAAACTTAAGACCCTGACTGTGCCTCTAGTACTGCATTATAAGTGGCCACCACATTCCTGAGACATAGGGAACTAAAAGATTGTCAACATTTCAGAGGTTCAAGATGAGGTTATCTAAATTTTCCCAACTATATGAATTATCTTTTCTACCAAACATTTTTGTTCTTGGATTACATCAATATGGACATTTAAAAGATGGCAACAGGCATTTTTTCAAGGTTAGATTTTTCAGTATGCACATGTAGTTACTGTTAGCTGCAGTGGGTATACAGATAGTTATCCAAATGCAGAAGGAAGCCTGTCTCTTTAAAGAGTCAGGCTCTGTTTTTGTTTTGCAGGGAGTGTTGGTAGGGTGGCTAAAGATGACACTGGTGTATAGGTTGGTTCTTTTACATTATACAAGTTAAATTTGTGTTGAGACCTAATATTGAAGACTAATGCTGTGATATCCCGAGAGAAGGGGAAAGAGGCAAGGAGGGATAGAAACTAGGAGGATAGGGGCTCAGTCCCTGGTCAGCTTTGGAGTCAGGGAAGGCAACTTTGTTTGCTTTAATTGAATTTATTGGGATGATAATTGGTTCACAAAACCATACGGTTTCAAGTGTACAACTCAAAACATCATCTGCACACTGCATCGTATGCCCATCACCCCAAGCAAAGTCTCTTTTCGTCACCATCCCCTCAATTTGCTCACCTCTACCTTCCCCACACCTATTTTCCAGGAGGGCTGCTTTTGAATCTTAGCTCTGTCACCTTGTTTTCCTGACCTACATTGCTTCACCTTTCTGAGTTTGAATTTTATCAACATAAGATGAGGTAGTTGGGAAGATCTGACTTATTATAAATGTTGAGTCCTGTGGAGACTTTGGAGAGTTTGCCATGCATATTTTAGTGATAATATTTTAATGATATATACAACAGTTTAAAACTCCTCATTTTGTGTAACTATAGTTCTAGAGGTATAATGTTCTGAATAAATTACTTAAACTTTGGTTTGTGAAACCTGGTTGTGGTTGATACTAAATAAATGGAAATCAGTTGTAGTCCAGAAGTTTATGCTCAAGGTGGCGCTGTTTCCCCATACATTTGGTGATGTTTTGCATTGTATCCCTATGTCAATTAAATAACATATCTAAGTCAAGCAAATAACAATATATATTTAGGACACTGTCTTCTATAGTCCTCAGGTCTTCTTATCTTGTGGGACCCCACCCAATATCACATCCTAGAAATACACATTTCTTATTTACTATGACATATATGTGAGTTGTCATAATAAACTAGTTGATCTGTTATGTTTTTGAAGACATTTATTAAAATGCAATTTTAGATTTTACTGCTTTATGTATTTTGGAGTCAATTATGTTTTCAAGTCTCAAATATGTGAAAAGCTTGTAGGCCCTGGTTCCAAATGGGATAAAGGCCCTAATATAGTTCTTCCTCACACTGACTGTATAGTATAATGCAAGGGAAGATATTCATGCTGAACTTCATTTTTGCTAGTAATCTGTGTCAAGACCGTCATATGAATTGTTTCCGGCTTGTCTGAAACTACACATTTATTTTACAGGTGTGGTCATTCCAAACTTGATATGAATGTTTTTGTTTTGTTTGTTTTTAGATCCGGGGATTTCTGTCAAGATTTGATAATGTCCTTCCTGTCAGCCTGGCATTTGACAAATGTACAGCTTGTTCTTCCAAAGTAAGTCATTCTACATTTAAAGGACTTGTCTTTTAAAATAAGGCCATCAGCCTTACCAATCAGAGGCATTCAAACCAACTGAGGGTTTTCTGGGGGAGAAGTGAGGGTCTAAAAAACCAGAAAGGAGTTTTCATTTATCTGTATTCATTTTCAGAGTAACCAGCCTGAGACAATTTGATTTAGAGTGTATGTGTACAGAGAGAGACGGAATTAGATATTTTAGTTCTGTATCAGTACTTGCATCTGGTAATTTTGGCTTGAACTTGGTCTCTACTAGTCTTTGTCCCCCGTCCCCGCCCCCCCCTCGCCCCAGGGTTCTTCCCTCCCATTGACCATCATAGAGCAACGTTTTTTTTCCCTTTTGTCTCAACTTTTTTTTTCTTAATTGAATTTGCTGGGGTGACATTGGTTCACAAAACCATAATGGTTTCAAGTGTATAACTCAATAAAACATCATCTGCACACTGCACCATGTGCCATTGCCCCAGGCAAAGTCGTTTCTGTCCCCATCCCATCTCTACCTTCCCCCACCCCACTTTCCCTCTGGCTATTACCACACTGTTGCCTGTGCCTGTGTGTTACATCATAGAACAACTTTTAAATGTTTCTCAGAGGATGGGGGATACTGGGCAGTCTGGTGGTGTGTGTTTTGGAGAGCTATATAATGACAAGGAAGACTAAATGGAGATTAGGGGCCTGGAGGGTGAGCCAATAAAAGTTCAGCTTTGATCTTTCCAGAGGCTCTAAAAATAGAGCTGGTATGTCCTCCATTGTAATAGGAAACGGCTGATAGATCTCAAAACTACAGTGATGGCATCTCATTTTTAAATAGGCTTTGAGATAGTCTGAGTTATTTTTACATGTATGATGTGTGTTATAGCTAATTACCTTTTGAATGTCTCTGTAAGCCTCTAATATCCAATGATTTAACCTGAGCTCTTAAAACTTAAGATTTTTTAAAGAAAACGTTCATGTTCAGGTATTTTACAAAATAGTATTGGGGTCATTAATCCCAAACTCTGGCCTCTCAGTTATAATTTGGGACTTCTTTGCTGAGTGGCCTACATCTGGCAGTACAGAAGGGATTAAGTTCTAGAGAAATTCTCTCCACTCTGAGTTGACAAACCTTCTTTGAAAACTTCACTTGGGTCATATGTTACGAGAAGAACAATCCTGGCCAGTTTCTCTAAAAAGTTAACTCAGATTTGACAACAGTGTTGATAAATTTGGTTCATTTTAGGTGCTCAGAAACTTAGAGTAACTTTTTTCTTTAAATGTAAACTAAGCTCCTGCTTTATCAAGTGTTTGTGTTGAGATTTAAAGCATACCATTTGTCAGTAGTTACTCATGAGCACATTCTTTCTGTAGTTTCTTTAAGGTATCATATTTGCTCAATCAAGACCACAGGGATGTCTATGTGCACTTCTGTCTTCAGACATGCAAGTTTTAGGATTATATGCTTTTTAGTGGAACACATTTCTTTTCTTTGAATGGCTGAGCTAATTGGTCTCAAAATAATTTGGCAATAGTATTAATTTTCATATAGAATTCATTTGACACTGGTGCCAGTTCTGTGGCTTTATATAGATCTGGCTAATCAATGAAATAAAGATGATTGGGTTCTCTAAATGAAATGCAAACATTCATTCTTTCTTGTTCTATTTCTGGTTAAGTTAGCTTCTGAGATACTGGTTATAAAAGAATCACAAGCATAGCAGCTAACTGAGGTCCCTTATATTTTTTGAGAGAGAATAGCTTTGCATTTTGTTTTCACACTTACTGTAAGCATTGCATTAAATATATGTATCACTTTTTTGTTAACAAAATTATTTCCTCTTGGTGGTCATTCTTAGAGCCCTGCTTTACATAAACATGCTGGACGATTTAATACAAACTGACTTGGATTTTAACAGCTGTGCTATTCCCATAGCGATCACTTTTCATGTGGTCAGGTATTAAATTTCTTTTGTGCTGGAAAGGTTGCTTCATTGGTACACGTATTTCCTTACAGTAGAAACATAGCATTTACTTACTTGGCTAACTTCTTTATTCGCGTGGGAGAGTGTCATTCTCTATTATCTGCAAACCCAACATTAATACTTTGAAATGACAAATCCAATTACACGTTCATCTTTGTGCATATGAATTTTTCTTAATGCATAGTTAGCATAATATTTTTATACTGAGTTATATAATAGTTGTTATTGTTTCAAAAAGATTTTTGGGGGCCAAAAATGACTTTTGAAAAATTCTCCTTTGACATCTATGAAGTAATTTTTTCCTTTGGTAGTTTTCAGTGTGTTTTTTCCCTAGAACTGAGGCCATCCTTGTCTTGATTTAACCACAAATACAGAAATATTGGGGAGGTGAATAAGCTCAGCTAAGTAATAACGTGTGTGTGTGTCTGTGTGTGCGCACAAGTGTGCGCGTGTGTACACCGTTCATAAGGCCTGAGGTATGAAAGAACACAGTTCTCTGCTTCCAGGGCAGGGAAGGCAGAATCATCTACACGTAAATCATTCTTCCCCTGTTTGATCTTAGCTTGGCAGATAGCCGCCAGGTGAATTGTTCTGTCTTATAGAAAAACTATTGAAGAATCTGGAGGGAGGGGAATGGTGAGTTACTTTCATTCCAATTTCTGTTGATTACCTTGCAAGACTTTCTAAAATGACAGTAATGGCCACTGGGACTTCAAAAAGCCTTATTGGAAGGTACATGAGTTGTTTTTTAGTTCTAAAAAGGAATTTAGACCCAACTGGAGCTTTGTGGAATTACTACCAGAGGAAAAAGTATCATTTTGAAACAGATATGTGTATTCTTGTTATTAGCCTTTCACCTGAATATTTTGGGGGGAAGTTAGGGTGTTTTATTTATTTTGCGTTTTTTTTATAATTTTCTATTTTGATGTAATTTTAAGTTGCAAGAATAGTACAAGGAATTCCTGTATAACCTTTACCCAGATTCACCAATTGTTTACATTTTCCCATTTGTGCCTGTGGGCTCCCTTCCTCCCTGCTCCTCCACTCTCCTGTCTCTTAAAACTTTGAGGGTAAGTTGGAGACATTGTGGTGATTTACAATTACATACTTCGGTGTATTTCCTAAGAACAAGGATATTCTCTTATCTAAACACAATATTCTTATCAAATTCAAGCAATTTAATGTTTATATTATACGATTCTCTAATCCACAGTCTATATTTCAAATGTTGCTATTTGAACCAGTAGTGTCCTTTATGGGTTTTCCCTCCTAGACCAGGATCTGATTCAGCATCAAGCAGTTGAATTGAATTGTTATGTCTCTTTGGCTTCCCTCAATCTGGAAAAGTTTCTTAGCCTTTCTTTGTCTTTGTTAACTTCAGTATTCTGATTTTTGGCCAGTTATTTTGTAAAATTTGCCTTAATTTGGATTTGCCAATGTTTTCTTATGATTAGGTTCTGGTCCTGAGTTTTTGGCAGGAATACCAGAGAAGTGATGATGCATCCTCATGTTAGGAGGCACAAGATGTAAACCCCTTGGGTGAAGTTAATTTCCCCTTTTCTATATTTGTAACTAACATCCCCAACAATGAGAAACCTGACTCGCATTACCCTGGATATTTACTTACTTGCTCAAGTCTAGATTACACAGAAATTAGTTTCAAAATTTCTATCCCATATTACTGCAGAAAGGAAACCTACTAACTAGAGTTTAATTGTGCATGGTTCTTTTTTTTCTAGGTGAAATTTATATATAGTGAGAATTCTATTAAGTTTGACAAATGTATCCACAGCCATGTAACCTACATTTCAATCAAGACATTGAACAGCCCTCGCTGTTTGGCTCAGTGTATTGAGCATCGGCCTGCGGAACAAAGGGTCTCAGGTTTGATTCCAGTCAAGGGCACGTACCTTGGTTGTAGGCTCCTCCCTGGCCTGGGCCCTGGTCAGGGCTCGTACAGAAGAAGGCAACCAATTTATGTGTTTCTCTCACATCAGTGTTCTCTCTGTCTTTCCCTCTCTCTTCCACTCTCCCTAAAAATCATTGGAAAAATATCCTTGGGTGAGGATTAACAACAACAACAAAGACATTGAATATTTTTATTACACCAGAAGGTACCCTTGTACCCTTTCCCAGTCAGTCTTGGGAGAGGAGGGCAGTATATTAAATATTGTGACTATTCTCTTTCCCTATAAGGAGAAAGCCCAGCACATTCCAGTGTTTTATGCAGTAACAGTCTTGTTTCTGGAACCCAGAAGTTGTCTAGATACTTCTCTCAGATCTGCAGTCAGGAGCAAGGCTGGTAGGGAGAGGGCAAGTAGGAATCATGTTAGCTTTTGTAATCATTTGATAAATTATACTTTCTTTTTGCCTTTGTCATAGCCAACCTATGCATTTATCTTTTTATATTATATAATCCTACCTTTTTTCCTGTCATAATTCTTTGTAAATTAAAAAGCGTGAAATACCAATACTGTTTAAACTTAAAAAAAAAAACTCTGTCCCCAAGCACCCTATTGCCTAAGATTTCTGCAAATGTACCATTTAGAGGATAGAAAGGCAAATCATAGATTTGCAAAGGAAAGGTTAAAGTCTTACTGTATGTTTGTTAGCAGACATTCATTTATTCAGTTGGCATTTAAGGCCCTGCTGGGTGCCAAAGATACAAACAAAGATTCAAATAGCCACTGTCCTTAAGGAACTTTGGGTGAGACAGATATATAAACCAGTGATGATTTCCCTTATATTATGATATGACCTGCAGTCAAGGTATATCCTTTTATAATGGTATCCTGATCCCTGGGAAGGCCTTGTAGAGTGTGACTTACGAGTTGATGTTAAAAGGATGAGTAGGGCCCAGCCAATGTGGTTCAGTGGTTGAGCGTCAACCTATGAACCAGGAGGTCACAGTTTGATTCCTGGTCAGGGCACATGCCTGGGTTGCAGGCTCCATCCCTGGTGCAGGGTGTGCAGGAGGTAGCTGATCAGATTCTCTGTCATCGATGTTTCTATTTCTCTCTCCCCCTCTCCCTTCCTCTTTGAAATCAATAAAAATACATTTTTCTCTCACACGCACACATATATATAAAAGGATGAGTGGGAATTTCTAGAAACCCATGGGAAAGAGGACAAGAGGAAAGCATTCTGGCAGGGAGAATTGCATGTACAATAGCCAGAGGTAAGAAAGGTTAGCACATTTATGAAGTTGTTTAGTATAGCAGTTGTGACAATGCTTGAGATACCTCATTCCTTACAAATTGTCCTCTTTATGAATTCCATTTCAATTTCAGCTATTCTTGACTTAGATTCTGGTGTACTTTAACACTTGAGACTGTTGTTTTGAATTTTATAATTCCATATAAAACTTTTTCTTACCTTAGGGGGTTTCCTAGCTTAAGGAATCCAGCAGCTGCCACAGGGTGGTGTGGAGGCCAGGAAGTCAGTCAGGGGATTTCCAAGGTCCTGGCTCTACTCCCTCACTGGCCTGCTGAGTGACCACAAGCAAGGTGCTCCCCCCTCTTTCCGCCTCCATTTCTTCTTTGTAAAATGAGTCAATTGGATGAGATAAGCTCTTGCTCTCTATTAACTCTCAAAGTTACTAGGTTTATATCTTTTTACTTACTTTATTCTTTATCCCACTGCAATCCATTTTAGTTTTGTTTTTTTTTAATCAGAAAAATACATTTAAGGATTAAAAAAACAGATAATCAACCATATTCCAACCAATCAGATCACTGTTAGCTGTTGCTCTTTACCCTTCTTGACTTAGAAAAAAATCTGTATGTATGGAGGTACATAATAGATAATTTTTCTCTCTGAACATTCTTATAGTAAGTTTGAAATTGGCTTTAGAGGAAGGGATTTATGGTGCTGCATCAAGGATACTCCCTGCTTCTCTGATATGATAGGGTTTTAAATCTCAGTCATTTACAAGGACTGGCCAGAGCCCAATCGGAAGAGCTCTCCAAAGCTTGTGCCAGGAATTTTTGCATACAGCTTCTCAGTGGCAAATATTACTCAAAACTGGACTGCAGACAGGTTTTCCTTCTCCTTTCCAAAAGGGACATAAATCTCTGATTTGGAAAATGATGAGTAACCCCCAGGTTCCCTTTTCCTATCTCCTTTACCCAGTGAGACCTCGAATCTTCTGTTTTAATATGTGATGGATTCCATATGTATGGTTGTGTGGTGTAAACTGTATCCCACATCTTGTCCTTAGCAACTAGTGTTTCTCCAATCTCCAGAACTACTTGGTTCCCAAAAGGAGATGGAATATCCAGCCAGAGCCAGTGTGGAGTATTTAGTTACAAGCTCTAACCTCAGAGCTCTTGGCTCTTCACCTCCTTGAAAAACCTCGGACATTTCTCCCTTTGCTTCAATTTCTTCATCCATTGAGTGGGGAAAATATTTTCTGTTTCCCAGGGAAATTGCAATGGCTGACGTGTCTCCAGTTCCTTGTGACTAAGTACCAAGGCCTTTGCCCACACTTGGGACTGATGTTGACATCAGAATTAGAAGAAAACAAAGACCCCTGTGATTGCATTTTGTCTCCTGGGGTCTTTGGAACCCTTTCTGGGCTCATTGTTTATTCACAAACAGGTATAGTGAGAGTCCTGATTGAAGGTCAAGGCTGCCCTGACTTTGAAAGGCTGCAGAAACCTCCCATCATAGCTCACAGTGACCACTGCTAAAACCTTTTCTGTGATTCCAGAGAACTCAGCCTTGTTTATTAGTTCTGAACTGTGGTCTTCTGAGACCACCTAATCAGTAATCAAAGTTTGTGCTAATTACTAGTATACCTTTTACTGTCACCTGTGGTCACAAAGACACACCAGCTTTCCTAAATACATTTTTTCCCTCATATGATCCTTTTTACCTTCCAGATCAGAAAGTTTAGGACTGTGTATTCCTTACATGGTTCCACTGGCTGTCTGCCTAAGCATCTTGCTCAGGTCATTGAAAATACGGGTTCCTTTTAGTTTGGAATTAATCTCATTCACTTTTAGCCTCCCCACCAAGCCCATCCTTTAACAAAGTGTTGTTAAATTTTTTGAGTCATGGACCTTGCTTAGACTGATGAAAGCAGTAGAGCCTGCTACCCTGAAATATGCGAAGTCAAACCCAGTTTTGCAGGCAGTTTCAGTGGCTGTATGAAATCCCTGAAACATGCCTGTGGATTCTATTGGATCACCCTTGCTCTGTGCATTTTTCTTTGGTACCATTTTTAAGATCTCGTGGATGAGACACAGCAGATGAGTGTTGTAGCCAACCCCAGCCCCACCATGACCTCTCTGTGTGGCTTTGGAATGTCACCAGCTCTCCTGGGGGACTCATTTTTCTCAACTATAGTAAAAGGAGATGCAGGAGCAGATATACCACTAAATTCGTTTTATCGTTCTGAGATTGTAGAATTTCTTGATCAGCTATTTCATTTTTTAAGCCCAACTGCATTCCACTTGGGGATAGGGAAAAAGAATGACTGCTCAGAGTTCTAAAAGTTCTTTCTCCTCTGGTGTTGCATTGACTTGACTCCTGATAGGCACAGAACCCCAACTATCATTTGTTCATGTTCCTTCTTTCCTTTTTATTTATATAACTAGGGGCCCTGTGCACGAAATTTGTGCACGGGGGGGGGGGGATCCCTCAGCCCAGCCTGCCCCACTCACAGTCCAGAACCCCTCAGTGGATGTACTATGATGGCCCCAGTCTGGCAGGCACCTTTTGTGTGTGAGTGTGTGTGTGTGTGTGTGTGTGTGTGTGTGAGTGTCGCCACTGGGGGTCTACCCCCAGCCACATCTGAGGCCCCCAGCCGTCAGGACCAGGGCGCCTTTCTCCCACTCCCCAATTCCCCGCGCGGGGACCGGGATGTCCAACCCCAGGCAGGCAGCGAGGCAGGTGCCCGGGGGCCTAGCCCAGCCCAGGCCGCCTTTCTCCTGCTTCTCAGTCCCCTTGTGGGGATCCGGAAGTGGAGAAATGCGGCCTGGGCCTGGGCGAGGCAGCCGGCACCCACCATCTTGGCTGAGTGAATTTGCATACAGCCACTCTGATTGGCTGGTGGGCGTGGCTTAGGCATCCCAAAGAAATGGTCAATTTCAATATTATGCTTTTATTAGATTAGATACATTCATCTTCTTCCCTTCCCCCTCCACTATTAACACCTTTGGAAAGTAGGGAGGAAGGAACATGGTAGTAACTGCTGGATTTTTAAAATAAGGGAGCCATCAGTTTGAATTGGGAAACTTTTTATGGATGTACATGCTTGTACATACATGGGCTATAGATAATATATACTACTATTTAACTTGAACACTTAGAACACTCAAATACATATTTATAAGAGTTTATTTTAATGACTATTGTTATAGCAGTCCAATTCAACAAACATTAGAGCTTCTATTTCATGACATATATTTTAAAAATCTTTATTGTTCATATTATTACAGTTGTTCCTCTTCCCCCCTCCCATAGCTCCCCTCCTCCCAGTTCCCACCCCACCCTCTGCCCTTACCATCCCCCACTGTCCTCATCCATAGGTGTACAATTTTTGTCCAGTCTCTTCCTGCACCCCCAATACCCCTCCCCCCCCTGAGAATTGTTAGTCCACTCCCTTTCTATGCCTCTGATTCTATTCTATTCACCAGTTTATTCTGTTCATCAGATTTTTTATTCACTTGATTTTTAGGTTCACTTGTTGATAGATATGCATTTGTTGTTCATAATTTTTATCTTTACTTTTTCTTCATCCTCTTCTCAAAGGATACCTTTCAGCATTTCATATAATACTGGTTGGATGGTGATGAACTCCTTTATCTTTTTTTGTCTATGAAGCTCTTTATCCGACCTTCAATTCTGAATGATAGCCTTGTTGGATAAAGTAATTTTGGCTGTAGGTTCTTGCTGTTCATCACCTTGAATATTTCTTGCCACTCCCTTCTGGCCTGCAGAGTTTCTGTTGAGAAATCAGCTGACAGTCGTATGGGTGCCCCCTTGTAGGTAACTAACTTCTTTTCTCTTGCAGCTTTTAAGATTCTCTCCTTGTCTTTTGCTCTTGGCATTTTAATAGTGATGTGTCTTGGTGTGGTCCTTCTTCAGTTCCTTTTGTTTGGAGTTCTCTGCGCTTCCTGGACTTGAAAGTCCATTTCTTTCACCAGGTGGGGGAAGTTTTCTGTCATTATTTCTTCAAATAGGTTTTCAATATCTTGCTCTTTCTCTTCTTCAGGTACCCCTATAATTCTGACGTTGGTACGCTTGAAGTTGTCCCAGAGACTTCTTACACTATCTTCATACTTTTTGATTTTTCGTTTGTTTGTTTGTTTGTTTGTTTTTTTATTTGGGATTTTTTGGCTGGGTGGGTTTTGCTTCATATTTCATATCTTTGACTTGATTCTTGCGATCCTCTTGTCTGCTGTTGGATTTCTGTATATTATTCTTTATTTCAGTCAGTGTATGCTTAATTTCTAGCTGGTTCTTTTTCATATGCTCAAGGGTCTCACTAAATTTACCAGCATTCTCTAGAAACTTCTTGAAAAACCTAATAACTGTGGTTTTGAACTCTATATCCAGTCGTTTGCATTCCTCCATTTCTGTCTTTTGTGATCTGTTTCTTAGTCTCTGCATTTTGGCTTTCTGTGCTAGGTGTCCTATATAGGGCCCAGTGATTCAGCCTCCCCAATCATCTGGGGTAGATACTCTTGTTGTATGCCTTTGAAAGCTGGGTGCACAGTCTTGTTGTTGTTATCACTGGGAGGTATCACTGGGGGGAAATGACCTGCAGGCCTTTCTCCTCGTTGTTTGGAGTTTGGATCTATTGGAGTTCTGTCTCCGCTGCAGACCCTTAGGTTGTGCTGCAAGTGGGCAGGCGAACAGCTTGGGCGGGGTTGTAGGTGGGGTGGGGCGGGGTCTCAGAATCACCGGGGGTGGAGCGACTCACAATGGCGTCCCCTCTGCGGATGCCGCAGTTTCTACCGGGTTTAGCTTTTCCAAACCCTGAGGTCTGCGCACGGTTCTCAGTCCCGGAATTTCCGTGTAAGTGATAGCTGCGAATAGCACTCCTAGAACGCCACTGGTCTTTCGTCGCCCCATTGCCCTACAGCCCGCGTTGCATTCAGTGCGACCTGGGAGTTTATAATCTTCGGAGCTGCGGACCCGATTGCCGCTGCTGCTCCCTTTCACCCGCCCGCTGCGCGCGCCCCGCGTCCATACCTTAGGCGCCAGGAGCTTCTGTTCAGTCTCAGAGCACTCCTCTTGCTTTCTAGGTGTAACGGTTCCCCTCCCTTGGTTCTGGAGGATGGCCGTTTATCTGTATGGTTGTATTTCTATAATATAGGTGTGGAGGCTATGCATTTAGGTATATACCTCATGCCGCCATCGTGGTTCCCCCATTTTGAATATTTCTTGCCACTCCCTCTGGCCTGCAAAGTTTCTGTTGAGAAATCAGCTGACAGTCATGTGGGTGCCCCCTTGTAGGTAACTGACTGCTTTTCTCTTGCAGCTTTTAAGATTCTCTCCTTGTCTTTTGCCCTTGCCATTTTAATTATGATGTGTCTTGGTGTGCTCCTCCTTGGATTCCTTTTGTTTGGGGTTCTCTGTGCTTCCTGGACTTGCAAGTCCATTTCTTTCACCAGGTAGGGGAAGTTTTCTGTCATTATTTCTTCAAATAGGTTTTCAATAGCTTGCTCTCTCTCTTCTTCTGGCACCCCTATAATTCTGATGTTGGTACACTTGAAGTTGTCTCAGAGGCTCCTTACACTATCTTCATATTTTTGGATTTTTTTTTTCTTTTGGTTTTCTTGTTGGGTGTTTTTTACTTCTTCGTATTTCAAATCTTTGGCTTGATTCTTGCGCTTCTCTAGACTGCTGTTGGATCTCTGTATATTATTCTTCATTTCAGTCCATGTATGCTTAATTTCTAGCTGGTCCTTTTTCATATCCTTGAGGGTCTCATTAAATTTATGGGAAGTCTTTAAACAATTCTTGAAAAACCTTGTAACCATTGTTTTGAACTCTATATGCAGTCGTTTGCTTTCTTCTATTTCTGTCATTTGTGACCTTTTTCTTTGTCTCCGCATTTTGGCTGCTTCCCTGTGTCTGTGGTGGGAGAACTTCTGTGCTGGAGACACCCTTATGGGACAAGATTTGCTTCAGGTGGGCTTTTGTGCTCACTGAGTCTGCCCCCTGAGTGTGTCCCTTTTGGATCTGAGGAGTTGTAATCTGGGTGGTCCCGCTCTGACCACTGGGTACACTGGCTCTTGGATCTCTAAGGAGATGCTATTTTAGCTTTTGCCTGAGGCTATCCAGCCTTTTATATGCAAAAGCCTCTGCAAGCAGCTTGGGTGGGGCGGGGTCTCCAGGAACCAACAGGGCAGAGCCAACAGCTATGGCTGATTCTCAGCCCTGCCTTAAGAGGCACCAGGTCTCAGTGTCCCTCAGCATGGCTGAGAGAAAGCCTCCCGGTGCCAGACAGTCCAGCTTCTCCCTGTATGAGTCTGGATCCCCAGAAACTCACCCAGAACTGGAGTTCAGAGCTGTTGGGAGCTTGTGATGCCCTCTGGATTGCCAGCCTTTTCCGAGAGCCCTTTTCGTGCGCTTCCATACCTTTGCACTTTACTTCCGCACCGCCTCTGAGTCTCAGTCTCTTTCTAGTTGTAGAATTTCCACTCAGGCAGCCTTCCTGTGGGTCTGGGTGGTGTCCGTTTTTTTTCTTTTTGTTGTGGTTTTGAAATGGTTGTGCGAGACAGCAATTCCAGGTGTTTACCTATGCCACCATCTTGGTTTTCCTCTCATGACATATTTTTGAATGATACAAAGATGAATAAAGCAGCCTCTGAAGTTTTTGATGACAATGTTCTTGACAAGGTAGTAAAGTTATATTGCATGGTAATACAGTTCAAGCATATCAAATTATTTAAACATCTTTACTAAAGAAAAGCTCCTAGATTAGAAGAGGTAATTAATTCCTAGCAAGTGGTAGGAACTAATTAAATGTGTTTTGAATCATGAGAAAAATGAATGAATGATTTGGTAGAGAAGTAAGTGAATGGCACAACAGGAGAGGGAGAAGGAAGATAGCCTGTGCCCTCCAGGAATGCAGAGTCTGGAAGATAGCTAAGACTCAGTAGCAGAACACCCTTTGCATTCTAGTATGGAGATATGATTTATCATGAAGCTATAAATGGTAGCTATTATTAAATGCTGCATTTCAATGTTCTAAATATTTATTCAGTTGAGTTTCTTTCCAGCTTTTACTATCTCCGTTGCTTTAGTTGATGCTTTTGGTGATTTGTTATTGTGTTGGAAGATCATTTCCAGAGTATATTAAAACAGGCAGCCTTTGGGATTCATCAAAGATGATTTAGCATTTTATGAAAGAACATTTTTTGGCAATGAGTTCTTGGAAGGGTTTTGCTTGCTTTCCTTAGGATTTAGTGTCTCACCACGTTATTTTTTCTAAAAGGCCTTTCAATATCATGTCCAGGCTTTTCTAAAAGTACTTAACAACAAGTCTTCTTTTGCTAGAGAAAATGTGTAAAACTGTTTGAGAACATATTATTCCTAAATTTATTGTCCTTATAACTTGATTATATAACATTTTATGTAATGCTAGTGATAAATTCTAAAATGTCTGGCCTTCCATAGTTTTAAATGTCTTTCATCATCAAAATTTTGTTAAAGTTTTTTTCTTAATGAGAAAAAAAGACTACATTGTTTCTTTTTTTAACATCTCGAGCCATCAGACTAAAATTGGAAAATATCTCTTCTGTGGTCCTAAAATGACTGCAACTGTGCTAAATGTGAACAGTCATAGGAGAACAGACATAGCAAGTTTTGCAAATTAGAGGAACCATCTTAACATTATGGAAGTGTATATCCAACAGTCTTGAGGAATGGCAGCGTCCTTGGGATAACTGCCCATTCTCCCATGAGGTCTGCTTTGAAGGATATGTTGAATTAGGCACAAGTCCTGTAGTTAGAACTTACCTATCATCATACTTCTAGATCACTTTGTAGTTGACTCTGGATTCACTGGGGCAGTTAGATATTTTTAAGATCTGTATCAGCACTCCAACTTGGGATAGAGATCTATATGAAAATATTGTTTGTTGTTATTTGTAAAAGCAGGAGAGAAAATTTGGGTTTCTCCCAGTTCTCAGTTGTACTTAACATTTCTCTTTCTTTTTATGTCAACTCTTTCATGAAGGACCCTGAAGGGAGATGGTAACAAAAGTGGGGATTGAGGCAAGTAGCAATTATGAATTGTTGCATTAATACCTCTTGCATATCCCAAATGTGGGACATGAGCTTAGCATTGCTCTTTCTTAGAGAAAGCCTGGTCACAAAACCATCTATAAGATCTCACAAATATGTGGAACCTAATGAACAAAATAGGACCAGAGGCATGATACATGGGACAGACTGACAAATGTCAGAGGGAAGGGGAGTGGGAGAGACTGGATAAAAGAAGATGAAGAGATTAGCCAAAGAACATATATGCATAGTCCATGAGCATATATAACAGTATGATGAAGGCTAGAGGAGTGGGGTTGGGCTGGGTAGAGGTGGGGAAAGGGGGAGTAGAGGAGACATATAATAGTGTTACCAATAAAAACAACAACAAAAACTATTCATAGGATTGCTACTGTGCCCATATCCAGATCTTCTGTTAGTTCAATTTGATCTGACAGATTTGTCTTCAATCACAATGCAAGCAGATTAAAAAAAAAAGAATGCAAAATGGCGTACTGGTAAATAACATACATAAGTAAGAAACCAAAAACACACGGCATCATTTGTTTATAATGGAGGAGTAACAGTTTTATTTCACATCTGTTCTTCGCCTAATCACTCACTGCTTCCTATTATTGAAATTATTCCAGTAGGCACTTATACCTGAAAAATGAGACCTACATCACCCTATTATACTCCCTGCACAGGGACTACAAGTCCCAAGAAATGGGCCCTTTCATGGAGTTCCCTGGGGGAGGCACTGTGCGTGTTTCAGCTCTGCTGAGCTAGCTTAGAACAGTTGACAAGTTCTTGGGAAATTGCTTCAGATCTCACAATATTTTCCTCTTAATAGCCTCAGCAGTGCAAATTATTGACCTTTGAGGGTAGGTTTCATTTTTTTGAAAAAGCCTAAAGTAATTTGAAGCTATTGGTTGTGAATAAAGGGAAGGAGCATTTGCAAGAAAAATTAAAATTTAATAAAGAGCTGCAAGAGCTTCAAATACCTTGTGGGTTTGAACAGGTGAGATGCCAGTTCAAGGGACTCAAAGCACACTAACCTCATTTCCATGCCATAGAAATGAGCGTTAGAGAGAATGCCGTCTATTAACTGTGTGACCCGCGACAAGTATGTCAGACTTCCTGAGATTCAGTTTCCTCCCAGGGAAAATAGTTAAAATGTCATTTTAGTGACAATGACAATTAAATGAGAGCTTCTATGCTGAGTGTCATGTAGCTGGCTCTCTGTAAATCTTTTTGAAAGCTCCTTTCTACAAGCAGAGATTAGGTGCCATTCCCATTTTCTCTCATAACTGCACTCACCTTGCAATTTAGTCAAAAACTCTCCATTTTTAGAAGTTGGCAAAAAGGGAGGGAAATGAAAAAAGATGAGTAATTCTTTTAAAAGGGCATGGCCTTAAGAGCTGAGCAAATACTCATCTGCAGGTTATTAGTTTCTTTGTCTTTTTCTTTACTTTTCCCTTTTCTTTTCAAGTAAGCTTTTGATATAGGGGTTTCATTATTAACCAAAATGAAGCTGAGGCTTAATGTTCCCAGGAGTATGCACTCAGAGAGGGGGTGAATTCTCTTATTTCCTGAAATATCTGTGACCAATGTCAGGCTCACAACTTGGGAGGTGAGCTGATATAAACTTAGGGAATGACTTTGAGGTTGTGTTCCCTCTGAAGTATGAATCCTTCTGGGCTCTTAGCAGCAAGGCCGTGAGAGACCCTCGATAGCAGTTCTGTGACAGCACCAGGCTTGTTGCCTGTTACTGCAGTTCCTCTTGTCTCTGCCCCACCCTGCTTCTCAGATGCCTTTCTCCAGCCTTGTTTTTTCTTGCTGTTACTATAAATGGGTTGGAGCCCAATGGAACATGAGCAAGAAGCACCAGCTGCCTTGGCTTAATCTGTTCAAGTGCTGCAACATTTCTCTCCCTTTCACATTACTTTATGGATGTTTTCAGGGTCCCATTCAAGCTTCCTGCATGGCTAGTAAAAGGGCTTCCCAGTCTGTCAAGTGGAGAGATTGTTAGGCCCAGAAAAATCCTGACATGAAAGTCCAGGATTTCCAACGCTCAGTTCGCTTACCATGTTAAATATCTCTCAGGCACTGATGTGACAGGATTAATTCACAGTTCAGAATTCCAGTGTACTCTTTTTTGGCAGGTTGCGGGGAGATTCCACTTTAAATTTTTAGCAATTTTGAGAACTGGTAGGTTAAGCTCCTTGGTGAACCAATTGGTTAACTTTTTTTTTGTGGGACCTATGGAATTCTGACACCCAGAAGAATGTATTGCTTAGAGTCACGTTTTCACATCATCAGGAAAATTGTGTGGGCTAGAGCAACTTTTTGGTGCCCTCCAGTACAGATGCAGGGTGGGAGGAAACAGTGTCAAAGTTTTTCCTCGAGAACTTGTTTATGACAAATGTAGCTCACTTTTCCATTTTGATTCATTTTCAGCTTATTTTGTAAAATATTTGGAGCATAGAGACATGCAGCTGCTAAGAATCCAAGACAGTGCTGTTTTGAAAATAAAAATGCTTCTGTTTTGCATTTACTTGAGAAAGTAGGATAGTTGCTTCTCACCTATTCCTTTGAATACAGAAATTATTTAAAATGCATTATTTTGAGTTGAATCCAGAGTCCAGATCGTTTTGGGGAAGTCACTGGGTAAAAAAAATTGGGTATCATTGCATTCCAGAGGCCAAGGAGCAGAATGATGGTATTTTGGGCAGGCTCCCAGGCCCAGCAAAACCCTCACCCAAGGCTGTCTCTGTAGCTTCCTGTGGTGTTCTCACTAAAGAGAAATAGCCTTTCTCTTGGAGGGTCCAGGATGGCAAGTTTGAACATCACCAGCATAATTCTGCTTCTTTGAGGTTATGCCTCAACCTGCTTCATTGGGGAAATTTGATGTACCACAATTGTTGCAAACTGACCTGAGCCAGTTTCATTGCTTTCAGTAGTGCACATCTTTTGCTAGAAATTGATAGCTTCCAATGGTTACAGGCTGTCATGCTGCCACATTGTCTGTAATAATAAAGTGAAGTCTCAGACCAAATTTTGTCACACAGGGTGAATATTTATTAGCAAGCAGGCAAGTTAGTCATTCAACTTGTTCTTCTAGACTGAGGAAAGTTTCAACCATCTCATTCTTTCCATGTGTATCTCACATCAAAGGTTCAGTAGAGACAGATGCAGACATAGTCTTGTTATGTGATATATTATCTAACCTTTTAGTTGGATCAGATGGTGGAATCATTTGTTAAATCTCCAGACCCAGGACCAGAAACTTAGGTCTAAAATGCCCTTCAAAGAGTGTTCACCTGCCTGGTTTCCCATATTCTTACAACCCACATGTATATGTAATGTTGGAGGTCCCTATACAATATTTCCAACCAACCCATATATCTTGAAAACTATTACTTTCATCAGAGAAATTATTTCTCCATTCCTTTGTATTCATTAGGGAATCCCATAGTATAGATTTAGATAGCTATTGTTTGTATACTCTGATTCTGCGGTTGGACTTCTAATTAGTCTTTAAAATGTGAACCAATCACACCTGAAGTATGTATTCCTGAGTGGAGTTCCTCAAATACCAACTTAGGAGGTAAAGGGCGAGTGTGTGGTACACATCGTATGTGTGTACAATATGTATTTTAAAATAAACTAGGGGCCCGGTGCACAAAAATTTGTGCACTCGGGGTGGAGGGAGTCCCTCAGCCCGACCTGTGCCCTCTCACAGTCTGGGACCCCTCAGTGGATGTCCTATTTGGCCCCAGTCTGCCAGGCGCCTTTTGTGTGTGTGTGTGTGTATGTGTGTGTGTCATCACTGGGGACCTGCCCCCAGCCCCATCAGAGGCTTGGAGCAGTCCTCCTGTGTGTGTCTACCTGCTGGGGGCCTGCCCCCAGGCACACCGTGGAGGCTTGGAGCAGGCACCCCCTCTATGTTGATCTCTCAGACTCTTGCCCTCCCCAGCATGTTGTTCTCTTTTTTGAGCTGTGACCAGGGCTGCGGGCGGCCTGCCTCCCAAGCTTGCCTACTGCCCATCTTCCT
>PVJC01009394.1:0-45977 GCA_004026665.1 Murina feae
CCATGTTGGCTGGGCTAATTTGCATACAGCCGCTCTGATTGGCTGGTGGGCGTGGCTTACCCTGTCTCGGAGAAACGGTTAATTTTACTATTTCGCTTTTATTAGTTTAGATAGAGTGGTCATTTTCTAACTTTTTACATTACAGGCTTTGTTATCCCGAGTCTTCTATTTACAGTATTTTATTTCATTATAACTATACTTAATTTTGTGAAACTCTTTCCTTCAAGTATTTTTGGCAAAATCAATTATAGTATTCTAGTTTTTAAAAACTTGGGAATGTATGTTTGAAAATTTCTTCTTAGGTAAATTAACTATCCGAGGAAATATATTTGTGCTTATTTGTAGTTTTTGTTGTTGTTAATTCTCAAGTGAGGATATTTTTTCCATTGCTTTTTAGAGAGAGTGGAAGAAAGGGAGGGGAGAGGGAGGAGGGAAGAGAGAGAGAGAGAGAGAGAGACATTGATGTCAGAGAGGCACATCAGTTGGGTGCCTCCTGCATGAGCCCAGCCAGAGCCGGAATCAAACCTGCAACCCAGGTTTGTGCTCTAACCACTAAGAACACTGACCAGGGCTGCTTATTTATAATTCTTTATAAATTATAAGATTATGAAATAATTGGAGGAATTCCTAATAGCATACAGTTATTCACTATACAAATATAACATTATCCAAACTACTCTGTCAGCTTTGTGCTGTGAATCTGATGTTCTAGTTAAAACAAAATACATATAGTAGAATACAATTTTATGAAATCATTGGGCATAGAATTCTGAGTTAGAATAAATGAATATCTAGATATTTCCAGAACTTTTTACTGTGTTTTTGTGCTATTTCTAATCACTACTCTGGATTTAGTTCCCTGTGCCTTTTTCACCTTGGATACACTTCTGTTTATACCTGTCATTTGCCTTCTTCTTTTTTCCTGCCATTTTTCTTTGATCTTACTCTATTTGTTTCTTTTCCTTTATTTTTTAATACTTCTCTTAACTGGCCTCTGGCTGGTCCCTCAACTGTCTTCTTTCCATCAGTTGAATATTTTTTTTTAGAAAAGCAAGAATTTATTGACCACAACAAGAACAGACTTAGCACAGTGAAATAAGGAAGGAATGGCAATCGAGTATTTTTAAAGCAGCTTTATTGAGATACTAGAGGCCTGGTGCACAAAAATTTGTGCACTTGGGGGAGTCCCTCAGCCTGGCTTGTGCTCTCTCGCAGTCTGGGACCCCTTGGGGGATGTCCACCTGCTGGCTTAGGCCTGCTCTCCGGGTGATCAGGCCTAAGCTGGCAGTCACACATCCTTCTGGCAGCCCGGGAGACCTCAGGGGATGTTCACTTGCCAGCAGGGAGCAGGCCTAGGCTGCAGTCAGACATCCTTAGCACTGCTGAGGAAGCAGGAGAGGCTCCCACCACTACCACTGTACTGGCAGCCATCAGCCTGGCTAGTGGCTGAGCAGAGCTCCCCCTGTGGGAGTGCACTGACCACCAGGGGCAGCTCCTGCATTGAGTGTCTGCTCCCTGGTGGTCAATATGTGTCATAGTGACCAGTCATTCCCAGTGGTTCTGCTGTTAGGGTCAATTTGCATATTACCCTTTTATTATATAGGATAATTGACATATAAGCAATAACATACCTTCAAGTGTATAATATGATAAGTTTTAACGTGGATACACTTGTGAAAGTTTGTGTACATTGTATTATTTCTTTTTTAAATATTCGGTAGAATTCACCAGTAAAGCCATCTGGTCCTATCTTGTGAGAGATTTTTAACTACATTTTCCATTCCTTTAATAAACTTAGGTCTATTCAAGTTACTTTTTTCTTGTGTGATCTTTTTAAATTTTTTTCAAGAAATTTGTCCATTTTGTCCACATTGTAGAATTTTACGGTATAAAGTTGTGTATAATGTTTTCTTCTTATTATTAATATACACAGGGATTTTGCCTCCCTCATTCTTGATATTTATAGTTTATGCCTTTTAATAATCAGTTTGGTTAGAAGTTATCAGTTTTATTGATTTTAAAGAACCAGCTTTTGGTTTTCTCTCATTTTTTTGTTTTCTCTTTCATTGATTTCTGCTTTGATATTTATTATTATTTCCTTCTGCTTATTTTAGGTTTAATTTTGCTTTTTTGAAGGTTCTTTACGTCTTAGTTAATGTTGATTTGAACATTTCTTCTTTTATAATTTACTGCAGGCTTTAGTGCTAAAATATTGTAGTTTTCCTCTGTAGCTCTCTTCTTTCTGGCATTATACTGTACAAGCTCTAGCTGCCTTGGTCACAAGAATTCTCAGTGCCGTGGCTTGTATATTATCTCAAAACAGGAGAAGTTGGGGCAGTAATAGGACTCACCTTGTTTGTTTGTTGTTGCTGTTTCTGTTTGTTTTTCCCCATCTCATGAATTACTATCCTAGTGCTTGATTTCCTATATCCTTTTATTTCTTTTTAGAACATTTGGCCTTTAATTTGCATTAAAATAAGTTTCTTTAAATATTTCAGTTACAAGTTCTAATAGTGAAGACATAGTAGATAGTGCAGGCACTCAGTATTGGCTCCCATCCTTTCCCCCATTCACTCTCCCAAGCTTAGTTTTTTCACTCAAGATTCAAATGGGCACTGTGCACTAAAAAATGGTTCCTGGTGCTATTTATGTCAGGTCACACATTGTAAACAAGTGTTCTTTATGCATGCCATATTTATTGCATTTTGGAACCTTTTGTTGTGGATTTTGCTGTTCAAATTGCTACCAAGCATATAGTGCCAGTTATAACCATAAAAGATTAAAAGTGGATGAATTTTATGGATGTGAGTTGTCTCAATAACACTATTTAAAAAGCTAAGGAAAAATAATACGTAAGTATCAGTAATAGGGTAGAACACAACTTTCTAATTTAAGCATTGAAAGAATAACAAAAGTGATAAGGGAAAAATACCGATTGGGGTTGACTGTACAATAATGTAATTTTCTGAATATTAATTACCAAAACAGAGTTATAAGGGAAAAAGAATATGGGGTATTAGCATCTTTGTCAGAGGATAAAAATCTTTAAATATTTTAAACCAGAAAGAACAAGATAATTTGAAAAATTGGTAAAGAACACAACTAGATAATTCTTTAAAGGAACCAATAAACAGCTAATAGAAATGTTTATACACACAAAATTATTGATTTTTATTAATATATAAAATGAAAATTTTAATTTTTTACTATCTGAGTACATATGAAACAATTTGCAATAATTTTCTCTCTCCTTTTAGGTCTCAATATAGTAATGGTGCATACCAGGAAGTACTGGATATACTACTGCCATTAAATCTTGAGGTGATTGTTGAACGAAATTTAGCCTGGGAGTGGTTCCAGGAAGTTCCTTGTTTTAATATAAATGCTCAACTAAAGCCTATGGAGGTAACTTTAGATATTTGTTGATGCCTCTTTTTTTTTGGTTAAAAGGTATTGCTTGGGGGCATATTGCTTAGGTGTAGAAGTTATATCTTTATTAATCGCCTTTGTCAGAATTGAAATAGTAGCTATATTAACCTAGAATTCATAAAATATTCTCCATTCATTCAACAAATATTTGCATGCCTACTGAGTTAGATATTGAAGATACAGTGTCAAAGAAGCAAGACAATTGTCTCTGGCTTTGTGGACTTATCAGTCTGATGCAGGGGTTAGTGGTGATGGTAGTCCAGAGGTGTGATAGTAAAAAAGTATACAGGTACATTATTAAAATGGTTTTAAATTGTGGCAAATTCTATGAAAGAAACAAATATTAGGATCCTATAAATAGTTAGTTGGATACATTAACATAGACTTTAGTGGAGAGGTCTAGGCAGGATAGAATTTGATGTTATCAGTCATGGAACTATATGGAATAACCTAGAGAAAATCGTGGAAGAATGGAGAGGTTGAAGATGTAAATTGCAAATGGTCAGGACTTTAGGCATAACTTTATCTCACTGTTGGTTGACATTGCTTCACAGATTCCCTAATGTACCTATCCACAAATTCATACTGTTTCCTCTTGACTGGATGGAACTATTTCACATGCTTTGCTGAAGTGACAGCAATATATGTTGTGTCTGGAAGGTTTCTTTTCCCAGTCCCCATCCCCAGTTTCTCTATTTCTTCCTATAAAAATGTATTAAAAAAAGAGAAAACAATTACTTTAAAGATTTAAGATTTTTAACTTAAAAGTCTGTTTAGAATTTAAAACCTCTCAACTGGAAGAAAAATGTTAAATTCTTAGTATATAAGATCATATGGGCATCTTAACTTATAGATGGAAAGTACCCTCTTAAGATAAGTAATTGAAGTCTCTTTGTATTGATAAGACAACAGATTGAAACTTATAAAAGACTAGAGGCCCAATCCACAAAATTTGTGCAAGAGCCTTGGCCCCAGCCCTTGCCCAGGCCTGTGCTACCTCTACTGCAGCCCCAGCCCACTGCAGCTTTGTTTGGAAGGAAGGACATCCTGAAGGATGTCTAGTCTAATTAGCATATTACACTGTTATTATTATAGAAGATAAGTACCATGCTGAGCAAATCCTCTTCCCACTGGACATAGTCATTAGACAGATTTATGTGGGGTGGCAGGACACCGTTTTCCTTCACTCTTCCCCAGGGCAAATCCATGCAGTACCTGGTAATATTGCAGATCATCTGCAAATGCCTGTCTACCTTCCAGGACAGATGAAATTGGGTCTTTGCTTATCCTTATTCTCATGAATAGTCACCAGTTGTTGTAGCCCACTCCTTGGAATGCATTTAGACTAAGTACTGCAGCTTGTGATTTCTGACTTGTCAGATGTTTGGGGATAGCACACAGACTGCCCTGACATGTAGGAGCCATAGAGCAACCTGGGGGTCGTTATCGTTTTTTCAACTTCTGCACTGAGCTGTTAGCAAGAGTGATTGATGATTAACATCAAGAACTGGTAGGCATTCAATATACATATACTAATTGAAAAATGTTGATTTAGAAATTATAATATTTTATTTCAGTTTATAAATTTACTAGGGGCCTGGTGCACAAAAATTTGTGCACTCGGGAGGTCCCTCAGCCCGGCCTGTGCCCTCTCGCAGTCTGGGACCCCTCAGGGGATGTCCACCTGCTGACGTGCCTGGCCAGCCTGGGTGCGGGGTTGAGGGCCATTTTCAGGCTTTCAGGCTGCCCACAGCTCCCATTGACCCAATGTCCCAGCAAGGCTGGCTAGAATCAGGTTTTGGGGTTTATTTATCTTCTATAATTGAAACACTGTTGCTTTAAGCCCAGGCCTAAGCAGGTAACAAAGCCTCCTGTTTGCTTCAGCTCCATGGCTTCTATAATTGAAACAATGTTGCTTTAGTAGAGGCCCAGCTGGCCTAGGAAGACAGTTTCCTCCATCGCTGGTGTAACGGAAGCCTCCTGTTTGCTTCAGCTCTGTGGCTTCAATAATTGCAACTATGTTGCCTGGAGCAGAGAGAGGCCCAGCTGGCCTAGGCAGACAGTTTACTCCTGGTGCAATGGAAGCCTCCTGTTTGATCTAGTTTGGTGGTGGTTTGCCTCCATCTTGGCTGGGTTAATTTGCATACAGCCGCTCTGTTTGGCTGGTGGGTGTGGCTTAGGCGTTCTGGAGAAATGGTCAATTTCAATATTACTCTTTTATTAGAGTAGTTATGAACATACTGTTTTTGCAATGATTGCTGCATAATAATCACAAAATAAATGTCATGAATAAATATTTTTTTAAAACCTAAGTAGTAGGTATGTATAAATAAAACAACATAAATAGCATGAGTAAGATACACATGGATTTAATCTTAAAACAGTGAATTAGAATTTAGACATATCTTGTTTTATTGTGCTTTGCTTTTTCGTGCTTCATAATTTTTTGTAAATTGAATGGCAAACCGGCTTCAAGCAGCAAACCTATTGCCTCCATTTCCCCAACAATGTTTGCTCACTTCACATCTGTGTCATATTTTAATAATTCTCCCAATATTTCATATTTGTTATTATTATATTTGTTATGTTGATTTGTGGTCAGTCATCTTTGATGTTACTATTGTTATTATTTTTTGGCACCACCGACCATACCCATATAAAACTGTAAACTTAATAGATAAATGTTTTATGTTTTCTGGCTCCTCTACCAACTGCCCTGTTCATGCTGGTTTCCCTATCTCTTCCTCTCTTTGAGTCTTCCTATCCCTGGGACACAATAATATTGAAATTAGGCCAGTGAATAACCCTACAATGTCTTCTAAGTGTTCAAGTGAAAGGAAAAGTTGCACTTCTCTCATTTGAAATCAAAAGCTAGAAATAAATAAGCATAGTGAGAAAGGCATGTCAAAAGCTAAGATAGGCTGAAAGCTAGACCTCTTGCAACAAACAGCCAAATTGTGAATGCAAAAGAAAAGTCCTTGGAGGAAATTAAAAGAGCTACTTTAGTGAACACACAAATGATAAAAAAGCAAAACAGCTTTATTGTGGAAATAGAGAAAGTTTTAAGGTTCTGGATAGAAGATTAAACCAGGGACAATAGTCTCTTAAGCTAAAGTGTAATCCATAGCAAACCCCTAATTCTCTCCAGTTTTCTGAAGGCTGAGATAGGTGAGGAAGTTGCACAAGAAAATTTTGAAACTAGCAGTGGTTCGTTCTCAAAGTTAAGGAAAAAATTGTCTCTGTAACATAAAAGTACAAGGTAAAGCAGCAACTGCTGATGTAGAAGCTGCAACAAGTTATCCAGAAGATCTAGTTAAGATAATTAATGATGGTGGTTACACTAAACAACAGTATAGATGATATGGTCTTATATTGGAAGAAGATATACCATCTAGGACTTTGATAGCTGGAGAGGAGAAGTCAGTGCCTGCCTTTAAAGCTTCAAAGAATCGGCTGACTCTTTTGTTAGGAGATAATGCAATTGCTGACTTTAAATGGAAACCAGTGACCATGAACCATTCTGGAAATCCTAGGGCCTTTAAGAAATATGCTAAATCTACTCTACCTGTGCTCTATAAATGAAACACCAAAACCTGGTGATAGCACATCTGTTTACAGCATGGTGTGCTGAATATTTTAAGCTTACTGTTGAGACCTACAGCTCAGGTAAAAAAAGATTTCTTTTAAAATATTACTACTTATTGACAATGCATGTGGTCACCTAAGGCCTCTGATAGAGAGGTACAACAGATTAATGTTGTTTTTAGACCGGTTAGTACTACCTTCTGCAGCCCATGGATCAAGGAGTAATTTTGGCTTTCAAGTCTTATCATTTAAGGAATATATTTTGTAAGGCTCTTGCTGCAGTAGTGATTCACCTGATGAATCTGGACAGAGTAAATTGAAAACCTCCTGGAAAGGATTCACATTCTTGATGCCATTAAGAACATTCATAACTTGTGGGAAGAGATCAAATGTCAACATTAACACAAGTTTGGAAGAAGTTGATGCCAACTCTCATGGTGACTTTGAGGTATTCAGGACGTCAGTGGAGGAAATAATTGCAGATGTGATGGAAATGGCTAGAAAACTAGAATTAAAAGTGGAGCGTGAAGATATGACTGAATTTCGGCAACCGCATGATAAAACTTCAGTGGATGACGATTTGCTTCTTATGGATGAGCAAAATAGGGTTTCTTGAGATGGATTCCTCTCCCAGTGAACATGCTGGGAAGATTGAAATGACAGCAAAGAATTTAGAATATTACATAAACTTAATTGATAAAGAAATGGCAAGTTTTAAGAAGTTTGACACCAATTTTGAAAGAAATTTTGTGGATGAAATGCTATCAAAATAGCATTGCATGCCACAAAGAAATCTTTCATGAAAAAGAGAATCAATTAATATGGCAAACTTCATTTTATCTAATTTTAAGAAAATTCCATAGCTCCCCCAACCTTCTGCAACCACAGCCTTAACATTGAGGTAAGATCTTCTAATAGCAGAAAAAATTATGACTCGCTGAAGGCTTCAGGCATCCTCAAACTGCGGCCCGCGGGCCACATGCGGCCCGCCGAGGACATTTATCCGGCCCGCTGGGTGTTTTTGCCGCCGCTGCCTGTCCTGCTTAAAATAAGGTATGTGCAGTGTGCATAGGAATTTGTTCATAGTTTTTTTTTAAATCTATAGTCCGGCCCTCCAGTGGTCTGAGGGACAGTGAACTGGTTCCCTGTTTAAAAAGTTTGAGGACCCCTGGATGATGGGTAACACTTCTTAGCAATACAGTATTTTTTAATCATGTTATGTATGTTGGGTTTTTTAGACTTAATGCTTACACTTAATAACTATAATACAGTGTCAACATAATTTTTATATGCATTGGGAAACCAAAAAATTTGTGTGACTCACTTTATTTTGATAGTCACTTTATTGCGATTATCTGGAATTGAACCTACAATAGCTACAAGATATGCCTGTATGGTCTTTTCAATGCAGTCAAATAAAAACTGATGAAAATAAAATTGTTAACTTTTGTGGAATTAATATTATCCCCTTGAGTTAATTAAACATATCATTATGAAACTCATAGGTCACAATTTTTATTTTTGCAAAATGGTTTTTGTATTAGAGTTCTCTAGAGAAATAAAACAAATATGAAGTGTGTATTTGTGTGTATACTTGGCCTGTGTGCATTAGAATTGACACTGAGGTCTAGGAGGGGTCAAGTGTGTGGTCACCACAGGGGCTACAACAGCTGCTTGCTACTAAGAGGTTGTGGTAGAGATAGACTCAATTTCATTTTAGTGGGTCTGCCCCAAAAGGCAGTTGGGCATTTGTAGATGGTCTGCAGCATATATAAGGTGTGTGTGTGAGTGTAAAACATCTAGGAAAATATTTGACTAAATATTTAGATACTGTGATCCAACCAAATTGACATAAAATTAACCATCACAACTTTCAGGACAGGTTCTGTGCTGGTGATTTAAGGGCTAAATTCCCAACACATGAGGTTTTTACTTACTGTGCTGAGTACGTTTATTAAGTGGACTAAAGCATGATACTAAACCACTTAAGCCTCAACTTCTTATAAAGTCAGGATTATATTCTTTACACCTGGTATTTGTGAGGTTCAAATAAAGTAATTCATGTAAAACACATTGTGAACTATTTTTCATCATACAAATGAATTATTTTTTATTATCCTATATTTAAAGATTTAGCTGTTTACTAACCAAAAAAAGGCAAAGTAACTAGATAAATATTTAACCAATTAAGTTTATTTTAAAGATTTAAAATTAGTTTATTAGTAAATTGTAATAAAAATAGTTCATTATTCATAGCTTTTTTTGACATTGGCATTTAATTTTCTTCTGTATTTCACAAGGTACTAAAACTGACATGCTCATTTAAAACTGAATATTCAGTTAGTAGAAATATCTCATGTGTAAAAATTGGCTTTGTAGAGGATTGAAATGAAACAATTATTTTTATTGTATGTGAATTTTTTACTCCATGAAGTAGTAATAAAGCAAATCTTATTTTTTGAACAGTTCATTCTTAGTCAAGAAGATATAACAATTATCTTTAAAACATTATATGGTAATATATGGTATGAAGAAGGTGGCAGTGTCCCACCAGCAGGAGTGAAAGATCAGAGTAGTGTTACTAGTGGAGTCACTAATGCTTCACATCATTCAGAAGGTATGTTCTTGACCTTAAACTCTTTCCCCTCCTACCCCCACCTCCTTTTTTCTTTCCTTCCATTCTCTGTTTCTAGTTTTGGAGTAAAATAAGATTTGTAAATCTTTTTGAATTATTTAGTCCCGTTCAGATATCTCTAAATTGTTTATTATTAGTTATTCTGTTGATTTTTCCCTTTGATTAAAAATTTTTAGTCCTATTATGACAAAATTCCTTAGTATTTATGCTTATCTATCTCAACATAGGTCCCCTCTTTCAGTTTTTTTCTCCTTCCTTTCTCTTCTCCCTTATTCCTATTGCAGCATTTATCCCAGATGAGATATTTTATATTGATAATTGCCATATCAAAGTATTAGAGGTGTCATGAGAGGATGAACATGAATAAATTTTGGATTTCAACAAATATTTAAAGGGTAGAGGGAGGAACAGAATAGAGGGAACCATCACTGAGAAAGGGTGTTTATCCAATGTTAGCTATAATGTGCTATGTGGAACCTAACTGTGTTCTAAATTTAGCATCAGTACAGACAGAGAATAGGGAGACTTAGGGGTGCTGGGATGATTTTGTTTCATAAGAACAAAGTTCTCATTCTGGCATTTTGGGAGATCCCCAAACCTATGTATATTAAAGTGTAACCTAAAGTATAACCTAAAATCCACCCTTGCAAAGTCCTGAGATTTTTACACAGCTTTGTCAGTCATGGAGAATCCTAACACACAACCAACCATACATTTATAACATTTTAGGAAACCCCATCTTCACTTGTTAGAATAACCAACCCAGTATTTTACTGTTAAATATTAATGGACAGATATGAAGGAAATTACAAGAACCTGAGCATGAAAAAAACCAACATAAACAGAATAGATAATTGGAATTAGATTTATCATCAATAAAACTGAAAGAGATAGAATGGATAAATGATAAAAGACTATGGAGTCATATAGTCAAATTTCTAAGGAAAATTATTTTTGAAGGTAGGCTTCTGTGTAAGGCCAAACAATCATCCAAATGTGAAAACACAATAATTCTCATATGTTTAGTCCCACAAAGTTTACTTCTTTCATACTCATTTCTGAATAATTTAGTTTTAAAATATATTCTAGCGAAACAAGGAATTCAGGAAAGAGGAAGACATAGGACACTAAAACAAAGGGCCTAACCAGGAGTACATGGAAAAGGAATCCCAAAATATTTTGTTACTGGGATGTGTAGTAAAAAGTACTTCATTTTCATTAAAGAAGAATTCAGAATATCTTAAGAAAAAAAAGTAGAAGAATGTCTTCAAGAAGATAAGTAGCATAAATTCCATAATATATATAGAATGAGGGATTAATTTCAGTAATTTCCCCATTATGCATGGGAATACTTTTCAAGACCCCCAGTGGATGTCAGGAACTGAGTAGTACCTAATGCTATGTGCATTATGATTTTTCCTATATGTATGTGTATGTATGTATACACACACACACACATATATAATAAAATTTAACATATATTAGCCACAAAAAATGATTAACAACAACTGATAAAGTATAGAATAATTGTAGCAATATCCTGTAAAAAACAGTTATGTGCATGGCTTTGAGGCCATTATTAAGTAAAATAAAGGTTACTTGAACACAAGTCTGTGATACCACAACAGTCCATCTTATAACTGACAGGACTATTAATTGACTAACAGGCAGGTAGTATATACAGAGTGGATGCTGGACAAAGGCATGATTTCACCTCCTGGGCAGGATGGAAGGGACAGCATGCGATTTTATTATGCTACTTAAAAAGGTGCACAATTTAAAACTTACGAATTATTTCTGACATTTTTCATTTAACACTTTCAGACCTTGGTTGACCCTGGGTAACATACTACAGAAAACGTAGCCATGGATAAGGGGACTACTATAAGTACCTTCCGTAAGTGATACGGAGAGGAAGACGTGCTTTCTGTTCCTAGGAAGGGAGACATTGCTACAAATAGGTGCAGAAATGGAGGAGATTTTGCGTGATTTGAAAATTTGTTAGAATGTGAGAAGAGATTCTCTTTTGAGAGATGTACTAATTGTAATGTAGCAGAGGAAGTATTACAATAAACGATTAGTCTCTTCATTGAAAATTATTACATAGCTATAGTTAAATCAGACATGGAAGACTTAATCTGTAAATAAGAATTTAAATGTTATTAGCTGTATTAACCTAGTAATAATCATGTTAACTGAGCAAAGCTGGAAAGAGGAAGATGGGACCAATAAAGGAAATACATGGTAAGGACTTAAAATAATAGGCAGTGCAAAGGTAGTGTCTAAAATGTGCAGGATGAAAAATAGACATTTAAATATATTATTTTAATCATTCATCTCTAGAAATTTTTACTTGTTACCCAATTTCAACAATTAGTATAATATGGCTGCTTTTATTGCTACTATAACTCTTCTCTTTTATACCCATTTGATTAATAATTCTGTTAAGTCTATTTTAAAGCTGTTTTAATGAGTTCTAGCTTTTCTGATTTTTTTTCTTTTATCTAATAATTTTAATTTTTCCAAGGAACAACTGTAGTGACAGCTGCTGTGGTAGAAGTACATTCATGTGCCGCTCAAGTTAAGACAACACTAAATATGAGTTTCAGAACTGATTATCTCACCATGATATTGTATAGTCCAGGTCCTGAACAGGTAAGTTGAGGGAAAAACTACATTTTTTACTTTTTGGAAATTATATAGTGAATATTTATTAAAATACCAATTATTAATATTTTAGTACATTTTGGAGTATGTTCCTTTGAGAAAAATTATTGATTTCTTCATTTTAATAATAAAATAATTTTAACCATTTCCCTTTTAAAATGAGTTATTTTTGTTATAGTCAGTGATGTGAAAAATTAATTTTTGAATTAAAGTCAATATATTTTTTTGGCATTTCTTAGTGAGCCCTTTGGAGATAGAGAATCTGTTAGTATATAATTAAAAATGTGTCATATTTATGTGTTTGTGTAAAATTTATATTGATTTTCTCTTCTACAGGTTTCCTTTACAGATGTTCGTGATCCTTCTCTGACACTTGCTGAATTTAAGTTGGAGAATATAATAAGTACTTTAAAACTATATACAGATGACTCAGTATCTTCTGCCTTCTCTTTAAAAAACTGTATTTTAGATGATAAAAGGCCTCATGTCAAGAAGGCAACTCCTAGGTAATAGTGTTTTGTGTTTTTATTTGAAATATGGTTGATATATTTTATAAAACTTATTCCCAAAGTTGCACAATCATTTTTTGGGCACATCCTTAATATCATCAGAGCTTCAATTCAGTGAAGTCATGGTTCATAGTCAACATTTTAATTGTCCGGGTGGCTTGGTTGGTTGAAGCATCATCTCGTACATGAAAAGTGGCAGATTCCATTCCCTGTCAGGGCTCATACCCAGGTTGCGGGTTTGATCCCAGGTCAGAGTGCATCTGAGAGGCAACGGATTGATGTTTCTCACATCGATGTTTTTCTCTCTCCCTCCCACCTTCTGTCCTTTCTTCTCTCTCCAAAAATAATTAATTAAAGACATAAAATGTCTTGTTTCAGTTATGTGCTCTTGCTGGAAGGTTAGTAGATTAATTAAATAAAAATAATCAGTGTATTTTTTCAAATTAATTTATATTATCAAAATTATTATCAATTCATTCAAAATTTAATGGGAACTATATGAAAAATACGTTGAGATTCCAAATTCTGATTATTTCTTAAAGACACATAACTAATTTATAAAACAGTTATGTTCCAGAAGTTTGTAAATCTATTATTGGAGTACTTGGAGATCTTTCTACGATAACTGACTTTAGATGCTTGTTGGCTGTCAGTGAAAGGGATAAGAAGTCTTTGAGTTTTATTGGTATGTTTGGTTATTTGTAAGCTATTCACAGGAATTTTTATTGTGTTTTTCAGAATGATAGGACTGACAGTTGGATTTGACAAAAAAGATATGATGGATGTAAAGTATAAGAAAATCAGAGATGGTTGGATGTCTGATGTAGTCCTTCAAGAAACATATATTTGTGCAAGTGTGGAATTTCTGCTGACAGTTGCAAATGTCTTCCTTGAAGCCTACACCACAGGCACTGCTGTAGAAACCAATGTTCAAGCATGGGCTGCTAAGGAAGAAGGTTAGTTATTAACTAAAATATTTAATATCTATGTTAATCAAGTGTTACAATAGCACTTACCTTGATTAGCTTTGTAGATCAGCAATTTTCAACCTGTGTGCCACAAGAATTTTTAAAACATGAAATACCTGACTATTTAATTAGGTGCACTGCCCTCCTTTCTCTTAGATTGTCAAGTAAAAAAATGACAATAGCCAATATAACAATCTCCGTTCGATATGAATGAATCAAATTTATTTCCTTTTTTTTGTCAGATTGGCAAAAAATATTTGATGTGCTGCAGAATTTTAGTTTCTAGTTTATGAGATGCAAAAGATTGACAGTAGCAGTTCTAATTGACAAGGTTAAATGAATTAATAAATTAAAATTTTATTTTTAAGAGGAAAATGTGTTTTCTGCTGGGATGTGCATATTTTTCAAGGTGTAACTGTATATTGGGTTCAAAAATTAATGAGACCTGTATTAGAATAAGTACTTACAGACAGTCATTTGAAAGAATTTGTTGGGAGAAAACCTCCAGGGAGAAAGAATGAACCAACCGCTTATTTTCATTATTAAAGATAGTATTTCAACTTAAAATACTCTTATTATTGTTTTATTTATAGTTTTCTGTCTTTTACATATTTTATTTATTGTGGTGCAGGAAAGAGTATCATGTTGAGAGTTAGAAACTGGGTTAGTTTTTAGCTCTGCCATGGCAGAGATTTCCCCCCACATTTTTAAATGTACTTACGACTCTGCCTTCTTCAAATCTTACATTATAGATTTCTTTGGGATCTAAGATGCCTTTATTTTAGTTTTTACTCAAGATGAAAATAACAGTTTCCCATAAATAATACATTTTTCATAAAATGTGTAGCAAAGATTTAAAAATATTTTAAGTTATTTATTTTTATTTCTATTTTAGTACCTGTACAGGTACAAGAAAAGTGGGAAGTGAATATTCTTATTAAAAACCCTGAAATTGTATTTGTGGCTGATATGACAAGAAATGATGCTCCTGCTTTAGTCATTACAACACAATGTGAAATTTGTTGGAAGGGTGACCTTGAAAACAATACAATGACTGCTGCTATTAAAGATCTCCAAATGAGAGCATGCCCATTTCTTCCTGACAAGAGAAAAGACAGAATCACTACTGTGAGTTTACTATTTAATTATCTGTTTTATGTGTTGTATATACTACTTTAGGAACCTATCTACAAACTTTCTAATCTTCCTTTATAAAGTACTTTTTGTTTCATTTTTTGGAGAGCCTAATCTGGATTATTTTTATACTAGTTTGAAACTCTTTTTCATTCTTCCAGTTGTTCTTCATTGTTTTATGTATTTGTGGGAATAGTCTCACTAAGAAGCTGCTTTCATCTTCATATTTTTTGAGACCTTACTCAGACATACTATCCGTGTAAGTTCCACACTGCTCTCTTGCCTTTAAAACTGTCTGCCACTTGTTTGAGATGTTGCAATTTTACCATCCTAACTAATAAAAGTGTAATATTAAAATTAACTGTTTCTTCAGGATGGGCTAAGCCACGCCCACCAGCCAATCAGAGTGACTATGTAAATTAGCCTAGCCAAGATGGCAGAGGTCGCAGCCCCTGTGTGCGGCTTCTCTGGGGCTGCAACCTCCGCCATGTTGGGAGCCTCCGTCCAGGAAGGCATCCGGCGCCCTGAGCCGGCCCATGCCTTCCCAGGCGGAAGCTTCGGGGGGCGGGACCAGCCGGCCAGACCCCCAAGCCTCCCACCTGGGCCTGCCACCCCATCGCCTCCCGGGCAGAAGCCTCAGGGGGGCATGACCAGCTGGCCAGACCCCCGAGCCTCTCTCCTGGGCCTGGGAGGCCATGGGGTGGCCGCCTGCCACCCGATCGCCTCCCGGGCGGAAGCCTCAGGGGGGTGTGACCAGCTGGCCGGACCCCGAGCCTCCCTCCTGGGCCTGGGAGGCCATGGGGTGGCCGCCTGCCACCAGATGCTTCCCAGGCAGATCGCCCGGAGGGTCAGTGGGAGCTGTGGCCAGCCTGAAAACTGCCCTCAGCCCCTCACCCAGGCTTGCCACACCCCCTGGGGTGAGGGTTCCCACTGGAGAGCTTGGCCAGCCTGCAAACAGACATTGGCCCTTCACCCAGGCTGGCCAGGCACACCAGCAGGTGGACATCCCCAGAGGGGTCCCAGACTGCGAGAGGGCACAGGCCGGGCCCCTAGTTTTTTCATATTTTTCTCCCATCTGGACACTTTTGCTTTGATGTATGTGTTTGCTTTTCTCCATGCAATGTATTTGAACTTTAGCCATTTGCTTTGAAATACTTCCCATTTGTATATTACTCTAGCAACTTCATGACTTTCCTCCTCTTCATAACTGATTAAAATTTATTTCTTTAAAGACATCTTTTCAAGTTAACTATATAACTCCTAGTACTCTTATAAAACACTTACAAAAATATTTAGTCTTTTATAGGAATAGTAGAAGCATAAATGTTCTAAAATTATCAACATAGAAATGTAAGCTATAATTCTCTAGTTTGCAAGGCTCATGGCTCATCACTAAGAAAAGAGAGGATATAGAAAACTGAGGGCATACTGATTTCCTGTTTAGGGTATGTATAGTGAGCTCTTATAGGCTTCTATAGATGTTGAATAGTCCAAGATTGCTTCTTTGAAGGGGAAGCCGTAGCAGTAGGAAAATAATGCATTAATAGTGAAAATCATAATACAGGAATTGTATGGTGAGAATTAGGGTAGAAAGGAAAAAAACTAAAAGTAGCACTAAAATTACAATGGATGTAGTGGGAGACAATAAAATAATACTAGTAGGGAAATAATTCCATTTTAACACTTTGTAAGCGGGCATTTCCCCGCCACTGTGTGGTAGCGTTGGAAACACTTTCCTTTGTGCAGGGGTACGCTACAAAACTTGCACATGTACCACGTTTCACTGCGTAGCTTATGAGCGGCACACACACGACAACGACGTAAAATATTCTTATTTTTGCCGGTTCCAACTAGAGGTTCCAGTGTATGCCATTGATAGTCTCCCTGGTGGATCTGAGTTTACTCATTTCCCGCAAAAAATTAAGATAATGTTTCAACATCTTCAATTGATCTATATAGACTATATTGTGTACAATTTGACTGTAATGTAGTTTTGTCACTAACATATTGGATCAGCTGCATTTAAAAAATACATTTTTATGGACTTCAGAGAGAGGAAGAGAGAGACAAGCATCAGTGATGAGAGAGAATCATCAGTTGGTTGCCTCCTGCACATCCCCTACCGGGGATCGATCCTGCAGCCTGGGGGTGGAATTGATCCGTGACCTCCTGGTTCATGCGTTGATGCTCAACCAAAGAGCCACACCGGCCAGACGATCAGCTGCAAATTTAATCTAGGGAACTTAATTAGACTTGAAAATAAAGGAATTGGATAAGGAATAAAACAAACATTCATACTTATTTTGGGAAGGAACTATAAAAAAAAATTTACCAAGTTAGAAACTTTCATATGTATTTATAATAGTACTTTTTGGTTTAGTTTTTTGCCTTCCCCAAGATGAAGATAAAACACAAATTTTATGTTGGAAGTTGTGGATTATGTATTCTAATATGGTTGTAATTTCCTGTCCCTGAAGTTTTAAGAAATAATCTATTGAATATGTAAGTCATGTACTAGTTGCTCTTGCTGATTTATCAGAATAGTGAATTTTAATGTGATTTCTTTGGAGAATGAATTTGGTTATCATATTTGTTCTGATTTATTTTTCACTTTTAATGTAAGCAGAATTCTAAAATGACCCCAATGATTTCTACCTGCTATTGCATGTGCCCAGTATAGTCTGCTCCCATTGAGTGTGGATAGGACCAGTGAATATAATTAGTTAACTGAGTTAACTAAAGAGAGATTCTGGGTGGGCCTAACCTAATTTTTAAAATGCTGGCATTGAAGAAGTAAACTGCCATACTGTGGGGAAGGCTGCATGGCAAGAACCTATGAGCAACTAGTAGGTGTCAAAAGCAGTCTCTGGCTGACAGCACAAGCCAATGGAGATCTCAGTTTTAGGGCCACAAAGAAATGGATTCTACTGACAACCTGATTGAGCCTGGGAACAGATCTTTCTCTGTCAAGCCTCAAGATAAAGATGCAGCCAGCTGATAACTGATTTCAGCAAGATTCCTGACCCATGAAAATGAGGAAAAAATAAATTAGTGTTGTTTTAAGCCACTAAGTTTATGGTACTTTGTTATGCAGCAATAGAAGAATACATATACATATACATGTATATATGTATGTATATGTATATTTTTTAAAAATTTTTTTACCAAAAATAAGATGTAGCAATTATTTAAAATGTGGGAGCATCTTTGGAACTGGGTAGTATGCAGAAGCTGGAGGAATTTTGAATAGAATAATAGAGAAAGCCTAACTTGTGTTGATCAGACTCTTGGTAGAAACATGGTCATTGAAGATACTGCTAACAAGGACTCAGAAAGAAAGGTAAAAGACATATTATTGGAAACTACAGTGATGGCTTAATATGTAGTCCCAGAAAGCTTTGAAAAAGGGTGTCTTGAACCCCCAACATTCTACTGGCAGGAAGCAGGAGGATAAAAAAGCAACTACTCAGCTGCGTATTTGTGCTACTTTTTGTAAAGAAGGAAGAATGACTCAGGGTGGAGCTGAGAGCCACAGAGAATCGTTATTATGCTTTGAAACCTAATCAAGAAACTTATTTACTTGGCTGGACTTCACAACTGCTTTGGACAAATGACTCCTTTTTACCTTCCATTTTTCCAACTTGAATGGGAATGTCTGTAATTTTTTTTCTATGTCTGTGCCACCTTTCTGTGTTAGGAATGGTGGGGGCAGATAACTCATCTTAGTTTCACAGTTCCATAAAGGGAGAGAAATTGTGCCCTAGCAGCTACACTTAATAGATTATACCCAGGAATTTCATCAGGACCTGGAGCTAATTTAGTTTTAGACTTTGAGCTGGTAAGAAATAGATGAGATTTGGAATTTTTAAATCAATGAGAGCTATAGATGAGATAGAGGTATGATGAGATACAGACTTAGATAATGTGATTTTGGGCTTTGAGCTATAATGGAATGAGACTGTTAGGAACCTTAAAAGGAGGTGAATATATTTTATGTTTGGAAGGAATATGGTCACTGGGTGCTAGAGGATAGACTCCTGCTTACCACAGTGAGGAAAAACTCAGCCAATTTATAATTGCATTAAGAATTGTTAAGTAAGTCTATTGTGTTTATAATTTTTACATCTCATAGCTTTTTATGTATAACTTATTTCATTGTAATTTTGTAATGGAAAATATGCCATGATAAAATTTTTGTTCTAGTAAGTAAAATGAAATATATAATACACATTCTACATATTTCTATAGTTAAGCAAATTCAAAAAATTCTACATATTGTTTTATTAATACTGCTCATATTAATACTTGATATTATAATGAGTAAGTAAAGAGGAGAAGTAAGAAGTGTGTTATTGAGTCACTTATTTTTCAACAGTTTTGAATAACTTGTCTATTTAATATAGTTAGCTATTACAGGGAAAGCCTTTAATAAAAATATTTTAAGAATAATGGTAATTTAGTGTTATTGATTTTTCTCATAGGTTTTGCAGCCCTGTGACTTGTTCTATCAAGCTACTCAGATAGGCAGAGATCCACAAGTGATTGATATATCACTAAAATCACTGACACTAAAGGTAAGTTAAAATGTCAGTCATTTAGATCTTTAATGAACTTTTAAAAATATTAATAAAACTAGAAATAAACAGTTATTACAGCAAGTCTTTTGTTAAGTTAGAAAAAAGATGCTATGTTTTAAAAATTTCTATATATAAAAAAAAGCCTAATATGCTGATTGTTCCTCCGACTGTTCTACTAGTTGCTGTGATGTGCACTGACCACCAGGGGGCAGACGCTTAGACCTGTATATTAGCTTGCTGCTGGGGTCCAGCCAATCAGGACTGGGCAAGACTGGCTGGTTATGCCCTGGAGCCCTCCCGCAGTCCCTCCCCAACTGGCTGGTCCTGATAGGCCCCGATCGGAACTGGACAAGATGGGCTGGACACGCCCTGGAGACCTCCCACGGTCCCTTTCTGGCCCCAGTTGTGCAACACTGGTGTCCCTTGGCCTGGCCTGTTCCCTCTTGGAATCCAGGACCCCTTGGGGAATGTCAGAGAGCCAGTTTCAGCCCAATTCCCACAGGCCGGCCGAGGGACCTCACCTGTGCATGAATCCATGCACCGGGCCTCTAGTATTTTAATAAGATTCATGTAAATATCTTAATTGAAATTAGTTATGATAATCAAGTAATTTTTGTGGGCAGGGAATTATATTTGTGGTTTCATGGTAATAATATTATTTCAATATGAATTATGATTCTTCAGAAAAAATATTTAATTTTCCTTTAAGTATGTATTTTTAAAAGCTGCATAAGTAGATTTTTTATTAGTTTAAATTTTTTCCCTTAGGTTTCACCAGTTATCATAAATACTGTGATTACAATAACCGCAGCACTTTATACAACTAAGGAAACCATCCCACAAGAAACTGCTTCTTCTACAGCACATTTATGGGAAAAGAAGGATACAAAGACTTTAAAAATGTGGTTTCTTGAAGAATCAAATGAAGTGAAAAACATAGTTCCCACAACTGAATTGGTACCCAATGGAGAGATAATAAAAATGAACATTGATTCTATTTTTATAGTTCTTGAGGCTGGGGTTGGTCATAGAACAGTGCCTATGCTTTTGGCAAAATCATGTTTTTCAGGGGAAGGCAAAAACTGGAGTTCCCTCATAAATCTCCACTGTCAGCTTGAACTAGAAGTAAGTATAGTATTTTTTCTAGATTTTATAACAAATAATGATACATATGGAATATTTTGAAAATGTTATTTAAATATTTAAGCATATTGTAAATACGATGTTGGCTCAAACTTTTTGGAAGAAAGTTTACAGATTTATGCCTTTGGTAAAGTTTTATGTATACAGTAAGTCCTCACTTAGTGTCATTGATAGATTTTGCCATTTTAAGCAAAAAGACATAGAACAAAACCAGTTTTACTGTAGCTAATTGATATGAAAAAGAGTTAAATTCCTACAACATCTCATCAGTGTTGTAACAAAACATTATTGAACAAAATGTTGTTTGAGGCCCTATTGTTCTTTAACTTTCGACCACATGTCCACACTAAGTTTATATTTCAGTTGATTTGATCAATTTAAACATGATACATTAATAGATTGTTGTTGACTAAATCCAAAATTCTTATTTTTAGGAATTTAATGGAATACCTTTCTTCCTTTAAAAGAAAAATAAACTATTTCTGAGTCTCTTCTAAAAGAGTAATATAAAGAATTAGAAGGATATGTCTTATACTTTTATATAATGCATAATCTTTATACTGTAGTGAGAATACACTAAGAGCTTTAAATTTTTTTGCAAGAGTATTTTATATAAGAAATTTGCTTTGAACCAATGCATATTTTGTTTCAGAATTTATCTATATAGAATCTTTATCTATATAAAATCTTTGGTTTAAATTATTAATTTAGTTTGTCTAGTGTAAGCTAATTGATAATCTACCCTTATCAAAAAATATGGAGATTTATAAACTATATTATTTGTATTAATACAGTTATATATTAATAAAGGTAGATATGACTGACTAGATTACAGCTGTTCAAATTTTGGCTAGAATTTTGTAAATTTCCAGAGGATTTAATCTAGGATGTCCAGAAAGTTCAAAGAATTCAAATAAATAAATATTCATTGAATCCTATGTTACTTGTTTTTGAAGTCTTTTGAAAAATCAGTGGAGGCAGACAGACATGTTAAAAAATTTCAATAATATATGATAGAAGAACACAGTCTTTTATGTTTAGCCCAGCCTGGAAGTTAAGGAAACATGATTGAAAGAGAGTTTTATCTGGATTAAATTATGGAAGCTAAATTATGATATTAATCAGGTGAGGAAAGTGCTGAGGAAGTGAATGTAGGAAACTAATGAGTGGCATGTAGTATGGTTTTCATATAGGAGAAATAGCCCAGCCAAAAGAAATGGTAGTACTAGACAACATGGAAGATCATTTTAGCAAATTCCAGAATGCCTTATTAAAAAAAATTAAAAATTCTCATTATAGGTGCATTATTACAATGAGATGTTTGGTGTATGGGAACCTTTGCTTGAACCTTTAGAAATTGACCAGACTGAGGAATTTAGACCATGGAATCTTGGAATCAAGGTATATTTGAAGTCTAAAAATTATTTTTAAACATACCAATTTCAATCTCAGCAAAGTTCAACATTTCTCATTATTAGCCTTGCTGTATGCTTCCCTTTTGACCTCTGCATGTAATTTTCAAACTCAAGGCCAGTGCCTTCCTGTACTTTTTCAAATACAAATAATTATGTAATATTTATTATGTACTACACATCTAAGTGATGTACTTTTGCTTTCACCCTTACAACAAGTGTCTGAGGACTGTACAGTTTCTAACTTTATTGTAACATGTGAAAGGACTGAGACTAGAACGTGCTTCACTAAAGTAATAATACGTTTAAAGTGGGGTGCGAATCTGGCTGCAGAGGCCCTACTTGTATTAAAATGCTGCTAACCTCCTGGAGGTTGCTGTTTATCCCATGTTTCCTTTGTCTCTGAAGGATATATATATATATATATATATATATATATATATATATATATGAAAACATAGTATTTGTTTGAAATATGTTTAAAATAATTGAGTTTACATAATCATAAGAATCAGGACCTTTATTTAGATGGATGAAATTGTGCTTCTGAAGCAGGAGACTGTGAAATAACTGGCACGTTTCCTCCCTAATGAAAATTCAGTCAACCTGCAGACAGCTTTTTCAGAGGTTTAAAGTCAGAGTAACAACAAAGGTGACCAGCTTGGCATGTCCAGCTTTTTGTATAGGATCACTGCATTTGATTTTCCACATATTTCAGACAAAGGAATTACTAGAAGATAAAAGAACTTATTTGGTGGTTTTTAGGTTGGAATATACATGAGCCCTGGATCTGTGAATCCTAAGAAGTAAATTTTATTGGTTCTCATGAGTTCTGGGTTCTAGTCGCACTGCTCTGCCACTATTGTTGGACTTCTTAAGTCCCTGATTTTCTGTTCTTTATTTATAGCATGACCAATATACTAAATGACTTTTCTCACTCTAAAGTTTCATTTGCTATGAAGTATGTGCCTTTCATTTTCATTCTGATGCCACATGCATTTAGTAATTTTGGTTTGTTTTTTCCCCTCTTCTAAAAAGTGCTTGTAATTTTAGTATCACTGAGGATGAGAAGACATCTTCCCCTAATACTGCTCTTGTGCTGGGTGACCTTATTTGGTTTATTTCCAAGTAATTCCAATAAGACAGTGGAACTGATAAAAGTTTTTGCTCTCTGTAATGTTACTGGCATTTATCTAAAGTTTTTCCTTTAAAAAATGAGTTACGTTGTGCTTCTAGAAATAAATTTTCCTTATATTTCTATAATTTACATGTCATTTTAGATGAAAAAGAAAGCAAAAAAGGCTATTGTTGACTCAGATACTGAAGAAGAACATTACAGAGTGCCAGAATATAAAACTGTCATCAGTTTCTATTCAAAAGACCAACTAAACATTACATTATCCAAATGTGGTCTTGTAATGTTAAATAACTTAGTCAAGGTAAGAAAGGACATTTGAAACTTTAAATGTGGCTGTACTACTCTGAGTTAAACCTTTCTCTTTTCTTAAATAAAAGTTTTTTATTAACTTAGTTGTTTGTCTTATGTTCATAAGTGTTGTGCTTGTCATTTGGTTTTCCACATTTATTTTATTTTACTTACTATAACTCTTCCTTATTAGGCATTTACAGAAGCTGCCACTGGATCTTCAACTGTCTTCATGAAGGATCTAGCCCCATTTATGATTTTAAATTCTCTTGGACTTACCATCTCTGTTTTACCAAGTGATTCTTTTAGTGTGCTCAATGTTCCAGTGGCAAAGTCATATATATTGAAAAATGAGGAAAGTTTAAGTATGGATTATGTTCGAACAAAAGACAATGATCATTTCAATGCAATGACCAGCCTAAGCAGCAAACTTTTCTTCATTCTTCTTAGTAAGTGATAAATTACCTTCTAGGGCTTTCATTTCTTTTAAGTTATATTTTATATTCCATTTTACTCATTTCTGATATTTTACACATTATTTATCTCCTTCCTAATAGGTTGGGAATTTTGTTTCTTTGTTTGTAGGACTTTCATTGCTGTTGTCAATATATTTTTATATTCCAAGTTCTAACTTTATTCACTGCTTTCTTTAGAGCATGGTAATTTACTGCTTTGTATTTTGGGGAAGAAAAATATCAGCTCTCATTCTTAGTGCTGCTGAATGAATTCAAAATGAGGTTCGAATTTATGGAAATGACACATTGTAATGGTTATGAGTTTGTAAATGGTTTTTATGTTATGCTTATTGAAGTGGAATTTTTTTGTCCTTTCTGATTCCCAGAAGTTTTTCATTTTCATAGAAGTGAAAGCAAATAAATTTTTAAATTATCATTATATCTGATATACACACGATGAGTTAAATAGTCCCAAAGTCTCACTCATACCACTTTCTGATACTTTGACATTTAAATAGTGAAGGTGGAGCATATTTGAAAGATTAATTAGACTTTGGGTAGGAGTACTAAAACTGATAACTAGTGCTTTTCTAGCCAAGAAATGATGCATATCAGTGGACAGGTTTCAGGTGTTGTCCAAGCATTGTCATTGAATCATTCTTGTCAGTTTTACCTCTATTTGTTTTTGAAGTAACATTTCATGGAATGATGTGAGGGGATTAATGTAAATAATATAAAGAATTCATCTCTCCATACAGTATATGTATGTATATTAGATACTTTGTATAAAATTTTATTTAGTCAACTCCTACACGTCACAAAGTGTCACATGCTGAGAAAATTAACAATGGGAAAATTGCAGCTACCTTGGTAATTGCCAAAGATTGCCTGAAGGTATTAGGCTCTGGTTATTATAATAGCAAATCTCAGATGCTTTCTTATATTTTATAAACATTCTCATTACTTATTTTGAAAAGGCTTATGAAACTTTTTTGTTCATAAGTGTTGTTGTCTTAGGTCAAACTACTGAATGAGATTTTTTTCAATTAAAACAATTTTGTTATAAAATCTTTTGAAGATTTTAAATGAATGTGATGGAAATGCATTGTGGTTTCTCTTTGTATATTATTATGACTCTACAAAAAAAATTCTCTTTGTATAATCCCTTTGTATAATCTTAAATCCAAAGACTTGAGTGACTATTTTTCCATAACTTTAAGAAATCATCTGATGTTTCTGATACTTAACATCTGTTTAAAATTAATATATGATGATTTACAATAAAACTTTTCAAACATACATATTCAATTTAGCACCTGCTAACCACTCCACTGCTGATAAAATTCCCTTAACAAAAGTGGGACGACGACTGTACACTGTAAGACACAGAGAATCTGGAGTTGAAAGATCTATTGTTTGTCAAATTGATGCAGTGGAAGGAAATAAGAAAGTAACAGTTCGCTCCCCAGTGCAGGTACGAAATGATACAGTTTTTTTGGGGTTATATGCATATTTCTGTGCTAATAAAAAACAAAAGTAAAATAAAGCAAATTGCTACCAAAAGAATACAAATTATAGTACCAGTATAACTAATATCAAAAAGAAGAATCATCACCAGTAATTGTACTACTCTAATATGAGCAGTGATAGGATTTTGTTCAGTATACTTGAAATTTTTGTATGAGACTATTTTGTAAAATCTTTTTATGGAGTACTTTGTAAAAAAACTACAACTCATCAATATTTTGTTTGGGGTCTTTATAGAATGTATATATCCTTTTGTTTTAATTAGAAAATATGGTGAGAGAAAATTTATATCTATAATAATAAAAGCATAATATGCTAATTAGGCCGGACGACCTTTTGGATGAAGCCAGGGCGGTGAGGGATGCCTGGGTCCTAGTGCCTGCTGGCGGCCGGAGGAAAGCCCAGGTCCTGGGGGCCAGAGGAAAGCCGATGCTGGCAGCCAGGGCAAGGCAGGTCTGCTCTTGCATGAATTTCGTGCATTGGGCCTGTCAGTAGATTTAAAGAGGTAAAATTGATCTACAATAAGCTGCATAACTTAAAGTTGAGTGTTACACAAAAATACACCTATGAGATCTTTATCGTAGTCAAAGTAATTAACATATTTATCTTCCCAAAATGTTTCTTCTCTCTCCACTTCCCCATTCCCAGGCTTCCACTGACATATTCTCATTGTATTTTAGTTACACGATATAGAATTTATGTAACTGAAGTGGACTACAGAATGGAGTCTTGCTTCTTTTACTAGGCATAATTTTGTATGTATCAACTTTTATTATTAATGTTGTTAAATGCAGTTGCATATTATTGAGTAGTAATAGATATACCACATACCATTTTGTCTATAATATGAGGAAAGAGTTGAAGTTCAATTTTTTCCCATATGTCTGGCTAATAAGTTGTTCCAACCAAGATAATTACTTTTCCATTAAATAGCTTTGAGAGTTTTGTCAAACATAAACTGACTGTATCTGTGTGGGTTTATTTCTAAGTTCTCTATTCTGTTTTATTGCTCTGTTTATCTTCATGCTAATGCCGCACTGTATTGATAATACTAGTACTTTACTCTGAATTTTGAAATCGGGTAATACAAGTTGTGCTGCTTTGTACTTTTCAGATTTTGTTTGTGCTATTCTCAGTTGTTTCCTTTTCCATTTTACCTTTAGACTCAGATTTTCGATTTTTATTCAAAATTTTAGATAAAGATGAAATTTTTGCATATTAATTTGATTCTTCATTGTTAGAGGAAGTACAGATACTTTTTATATTAACTTGAGCAAACTTAACTATTTGCACATTTTAGCTCTAGTGGCTTTTTAATATGTTTATTACGGTATCTTAAAGATATTTTTACTTTCTCCTTTCTAACCTGGATGCATATTATTTTATTTTTTTGCTTGTTGTGCTGGCTAGAACCTCCAGTTCAATTTGAATAGGAATCATGAAAGCAGACATTTTTGCTTTGTTCTCAATTTTAAGGGGAAAGTATCCACTCTTTTACCATTGAGTATGTTTTGAGGGATTTTGTTTTGTTTTGCTTTTTATGCGTGTGTTGGTTGGTTGGTTTGTTTTGTAGTTACCTTTTCTCCGAAATGCTACCTTCTACTAATTTGGTGAGAATTTTTCTCATGATTTTGTCAAATTATTTTCTGTATTTATTGAGAGGATCTTTTAAAAAATATTGTTAATATGGCAAGTTATGTTAGTTGAGTTTTAATTGTTATCCTATATAATAAAAGGCTAATATGTAAATCGACCGAAGGGCAGAACAACCATCCCCTTGTTGGATGTCCAACTGTGGATTAGGCCCGCTCCCTACTTGCACCAGGTCTCTAGTATTAAATAAGGTTTGATTGTTCTTTAAATATTAAGTCAACCTTGCATTGCCAGTGTAAATCCCAGTTATTCATGAAGTATTATTAACTCTTTGATGCATTGTTAGTTTGATTTGCTAAAATCATTTTCCTGGTTTTTGCATGTATGTTCATGAGGATTATTGGTGTAGAGTTTTCTTGTAACATTTTTCTTCTGTGAAGGTTTTTAAATATAGTTTCACTTAATTTTATGAGTAAAGGCTATTCAGATTATTTGTTACTTCTTAAGTGAACTCTTCTAGTAATTTTGTCTCTCTCATGAAATTTGTCCATGAATTATTTCCATTTTTATTTCACTTTTATGTTTTAAGTTATTTTCACCAGGTATAGAAATACAGATTGATATGTTATTTTTTTTCATACTTTTAAGAAGTTATTCAGTTGTTGACTGGATTACATTGTTTCTGACCAGAATTTGCTGTTATTATCTTTTTAAATTTTTATTGTTGACAGTATTACAGATGTCGCCCATTTTCTCTTTTCTTGCCCGCTTCCATCCATCCCACTTCCATGCAAGGCCTTCCCCTGCTATTGTCCGTGTCCATGGGTTATGCATACATACATAAATATTCTTTTGTTAATCTCTTCCTGTCTCTTCCCCCTAACCCTGATATTTTTTATCTTTCCTGTTTTAGAAAAGTGTTGATATTTTCTTTATATGCATTTAATATTTTTGCCCTTTATCCCTGTTTTTAGGTAATTTGGTTGTGATGAATCTTAGTGAAGTTTACTTTCTGTTTCTTGTACTTTGACTTAAGTTTTTTGAATGTATGGATATATACTTTTATCAACCTTAAAAAGCTTTTTTTGTCATTTTTTTTCTTCAAATATTTTTTCTCTCTTTCCCTTCTCTTCACTTCTTCACTGACCATTGTTAGTGTTTAAATCTGCTCCACAGCTCACTAATGCTCTATTCATTTTTTTTTAGTTTTTTCCCCTTATGTTCATTTTGATAGTTTCTATTGTTATGTCTTAAAGTTCAGTTTTCTTTTTCAATGTCCAATCTTTTCTCATTTACACACAATGTATTTTTATCTCTAGAATTTAAATTTGTATTTTTATGTATATTTTCCATGTCCGTTATTTAAACACTCAGTATTTCCCCTAACTTTGAACATATTGAATCTCTCTCTCCCTCCCTCCCCCCCCCCATTATATAAAAGCCTAAGTGACCAATGCAACTGAACGGATGACTTAACAGGCTGCGTGGGGCGACTAGGCTGGCAGGGGGATTGTGGGAGTGACCAAATGACCAAGCAGCAGGTTGTGTGGGATGAACAGGCCAGCAGGCAGGGAGGCAGTGAGGGGCAATCAAACAACTGAACAGCAGGCTTCATGGGGCAACCAGTCCCTCAAGGGGTTTTAGTTGGTGACCAGACTGATGGGGGGGCAGTGAGGGAGGCAGTGAAGGGTGACTGACAGGGGGCTGGCGGTGGGGGCAGTGAGGGTTGACAAGGCCAGTGGACCAGGCAGTTGGGGGTTTTCAGGCCAGCATGGGGGGCAGTGAGGGGCAGCCAGGTTGGTGGGGGAGGATGGAAGTTAGGAGTGATCAGGTCAGCAAAGGGGCCAGTTAGGAGTGATCAGGCAGGAAGACAGGTTAGCAGTTAGGAGCTAGCTGTCCTCAATTCTGAGAAGGATATCCATCTGCTGGTTTAGGCCCAAACCTTAGGATCGGGCCTAAACTGGCAGTCAGAAATCCCCTGAGGGGTCCCAGATTGGAGAGTATGCAGGCTTGGCTGAGTGGACCCACCCCCCCATGCATGAATTTCATGCACTGGGCCTCTAGTCTATCTAATAAAAGAACAATATGTAAATTAACCATCACTCTGCAACAAAGATGGTAGCACCCATAGTGGCCGGGTTGGGATGCTGGCAGCATCGCCCCAGCAACTTGAGCCCAGCATCCATGCCTCAGCTGCATGGAGGGAGAGGAGGGGCCTCGGCCGAGTGGAGGAAGGGGAGGGGCCTCGAGCTAGAGGCCAAGGCAGGGGACACTGGCATTGTTGCAGGCCAGGCTGAGGGACCCCCCCCACACATGCACGAATTTCGTGCACTGGGCCTCTAGTAATTATATAAATGTAATGTCCTTGTCTACTAATTCTATCATGTGCGTTATATCACATTTGTTTCCTTTTATTTTTAAATACATTTTTATTTCAGAGGGAGAGGGAGGGGAGGGAGGGAGGGAGGGGGAGAGAGAGAGAGAGAGAGAGAGAGAGAGAGAGAGAGAATGAATCATCAATGATGAGAGCGAATCATCCATCGCCTGCCTCCTGCATACCCCACATTGGGGATCTAGCCTACAACCTGGTTCATAGGTTGATGCTCAACCACTGAGCCACTCCAGCTGGGTTGTTTCCTTTTATCCTTTTATTATTTATTTTATTAACATGTGTCTATTAATTTTTATTGGATACCTAAAATTGTGAATTTTACCTTGCTTGAAATATAATTAGTATTTCTTTTTGTATTTTTGAACTTTATTCTCCAATGTAGTTATGTTACTTGGAAAGTGATCCTCTCAGTTCTTATTTTTAAACTTTTTAGGTGGGATTCAAGAAGCCTTTTAGTTCAGGGCTAATTTTGTACCATTAGTAAGTCACTGCAACTAATACCTTTGTACTAAACAAGGTCATTTGAAGGAAAAAATGACAAAAAAAGCTTTTAAAAGTTGCTGAAAAGTATATATCCATACATCCAAACAACTTTGGTTGTTGAGAAAAGGAACTATGTGTCAGCACCAGAGACTGTTCTGCCTGCCCTTTTTAGGTAGATCTTTACCAAGCTTTAGAATCCTGAGATTTAAGAGTGTTCCTTACTCTCAAGACTTCAGTTCAGTACTGATCAGCACATTCACAGGAGTAAACTAAGGCAGGGGTGGGACACACCTGGCCCAAGGGCCAAATAAGGCCTGCAAAATCATTTGATGTGGCCCAGCCAAGGCATTAGGGGTGAGTTAATTAAATGTGTGATCAAATAAAGCAGGCTAATTTTTAAGTTGATAATTTTGTATGGCCTGCAAATGATGTTATAAATATCCAAATGACCCTTGGTAAAAACAAGGCTCTCCCCTATGCCTTAGATAGTTTACTTAGTTCTGTTTGACTTCTACTTTCTTATATAGTAGCTTCAAAACTATCCAGGCAACAAGCTGGAGCAGTTTTATGGCTTTTCTTGCTGGATTTTGTTTTTATTTTTGTTTTCTCTGCTGCTGACTAACCAGTGTCTGAAAATCATTGTTTAGTTTTTAGGTTGAGAAGGTATATCTGGTCCCTGTTATTCCATTATGGTTGAAAGCATAAATTCCTTTTCTTTATGATTTATAATTAACTGTTTTAAAATATGACTGTTGGGCTGTCCTCATTGTTGATTTTTAAAATTTCATTAAGTAGTTAAACATTAATTTTAAGTTTCTTATAGGTATTATTTTTAGAAATCAAAATGTATTCATGGCTTTAACTAGGTGGAGCAAACAATATATATAGAAATAAAATATAGTGAATTTAAGACTCCATTTAATCTTAGTTTTCAGTATGATTTTTTAAATTAGAGAATATTAATAAGATATAGAAGGATAAGAAAATATTCTTAATAACCAATTTGTTTTTATCTATCCAAAGGTAAATATAACTGTTTGTAGGTTTATCAGATAATATGTAATAATGAAAACTATGATATCTTTATGTCATTGTTGTATGCTACTCATTAGATGACATAACCCTTCATTCAATGAATAGCATCCAACAGATACATAAAAATAGCATCCAACAGATACATAAAAATGGTACAAAATTAGCCCTGAACTAAAAGGCTTCTTGAATCCCACCTAAAAAGTTTAAAAATAAGGACTTGAGAGGATCACTTTCCAAGTAACATAACTACATTGAAGAATAAAGTTCAAAAATACAAAAAGAAATACTAATTATATTTCAAGTAAGGTAAAATTCACAATAAGCCTGAGGCTTATTTTTTACTTTGTCATCTAGACGTTTAAAACTGGGATGTAATATTTCTCCCTTTCATTTTTTTATTTTAATTTTTTTTTGCTATTCTTGTCTAATTAAGTTATTCCTTATCTGAAAGTCAAGAAGATACTACTTTCTTTCTTTCTAGAATTTTTAAAGTTTTATTTTTGAGATTTCTTTTCTATGAAACTGTATAAACTTTTCTACTATTTTTAGGATAATAATTACATATTTATTTCTTTTCTTAATTATATAAGCAAGGTAAATATTGCTTTTATCTTTTGTTGGGGCGTTTATGTGGAATATATTTTAAATGTCTTTAGTTTATTAGATTAATGACACTAAATATTATTATTTTTCTTTCCTAGATTAGAAATCATTTCTCAATCCCACTTTCTGTTTATGAAGGGAATACTTTATTGGGAATGGCTTCACCTGGAAATGAATTTAACATACCTTTAGCATCTTACCGGTGATTCTTTTTATCTATTTGTTTGCTCTACATCTCTTATAGAGTTTTTAGTTTCTGATTTGGTAGGGATAACTATCTTTAAATTATCAAACTTTCATGAAATCTTTCCTGTTATTATCTGATCCTATATATGACTTATATAAGTTTAGAGCACTTAGAAGTGTTTTTAAAAGAAATACTATTTAATGTTTTTATTTTATACTATATAAATTATTTATGCTTTACCAGTAAATAAAATTATTACATGCTTGCAATATAGCCTATATAACCATAATCATCTATGGGATGGGGCAAAAGTTGGTTTACAGTTTTTTTGTGTGTTTTTAAAAATATATATATTTTATTTATTTATTACAGAGAGAAAGGGAGAGGGATAGAGAGTTAGAAACATTGATCAGCTGCCTCCTGCACACCTCCTACTGGGGATGTGCCCACAACCAAGCTACATGTCCTTGACTAGAATAAAATCTTGGACATTTTGGTCCACAGAATGATGCTCTATCCACTGAGCCAAACCGGTTAGGGCAGGTTTATAGTTTTGAGAATGCAAAATACAGAGTTCATTATTATATTATTACTTATTCATTATTATATTACTTTTCATATGAACAACTATGAACCTACTTTTGCCCCACCTTGTATATTCACAATTTAAAAAAAAATCTAATTGTGTCTAATTGGTGGTTTCTGGATTTACATATACTATTATGCAGTGATTTTTATGTTTTAAAGGTTTCTAATAAACTTTTTTTTGAATTCCTTTAGAAAACAAAATATTGCACATTTATCTGTTGATTATTTTAGAATTTTAATCAGTCCAAAAATTTTAAAGTAACTTGACTAAACTTGATATAAAATCTTATATTAAGAAAGGATATATTAAAATTGTAACAATACTAATGATGGGTTAGTTTCATAATTATAGTTTTAATATCATAACAAATATTATTGTTCAGGATATTTAATTTGGAATTGAAAATTTAAAGCAAGGAAAATTGGAGCTTTTGGAGAATAAATCCTTCCTCAGAATAAGCATCAGGGTTGTTTAAGGTGCTATTCAGAACACATACTAGACATGGACACTTAGACCTATGCTGCAGAAGGACAGAGACAAAATTATAAGCAGTGTTTAAATATCCCGTCCCTCTGTTCACCCTGACCCATGCCTAAGAGTTCAAGATTGGATCACTAATGTTTGGAAGACAATCTAGCAGTTTTAGACACGTATTTTCAGGTATTAGATCTGCTCACCCTAATAAACGTTCTATTGTTTAGATCTTCTGACCATAATGAGTATTATATTGCTTAATTTGAACTTGCTGAGGGAAAAAAATTATATATTATTCAGAGAACAGCAATAAAATAATTGTTTACAGTACCTGACCATGTTCTAGAGAGGATTATGGGTGGGTTACAAGACTAAAGATAACATATAAGGCATGTTTAAAAATTACTATGAAGAACCTTAAATTCATTTTGTTTTTGGATAATATTAATGGCACTACGTTTTATTTTTAATAAATTAGTATATTTTGTGACTATTTGTAGAAAAATTAAGCCATTAGATATCTTTATACTTTTTTGTTCAAAGCTAAATATTAATTTGTTACATGGAAGTTAATCAATATTTATTAGAATCATTAGTAACTAACCAGCTTGGATTTCACATTAGATACTCTCCTATTCCAATGCTTAGATGTGGGTATACTTACATTTAAGATATAAGCTCTTAAATTAACAAATAGCTATCTTTAGTTGTAGAATTTACATATACTTACCCTTAAATTTAATTCATTTAACAGTTATTTATCAAGTCTTTTTATTGTGTATATGGCACTGCTGTAGGATAACCAGGTGAATTGGCCTGGCTATTCCCCTTGGTAGATTGATATATTATGTAAATATAGAGGTAGAAAATGATGGGTTGTAGTTACAGAAAGACTTATTGTTACAGAAAACTATGAAAAACAAAGAAGAGATTACCTACATGAATCATAGGTAAAATATAATAATGTAGAAATTAGTGGAGAAGGACAATCTTAAGTGCAAGGAATTACATAAATAAAGATAAGGAGACATGAAAACAAAGGCTTTGTATAGGTCTATAAAGAATAGTTGGGATATGATTGGAGTGTAGGGTGCAAGTTGGAAGATTAAATTTGAAAGATAATTTTAAGTTCACATTGAGGTACTTGCTCTTTCATTTTCTTGCACCCATTTATATACATTTTATCTTCATCATTAATGTCATCTGTTTCTTCCTTTCCCTCTAAGAACATTTGGTGTTCTTCCACTGTAAAACCATTCACTTCATCAGTTCTTCTTATCCAGAACCTCTTACCACTAAACATCTTTCTCTCATGTTTTCTCTTCATTAATTTCTTAGACTTTTCTTTAAACTTTCATATTTCTCTACTTCAAGTGTTTTCTTCAGAACAAAGATTTTTGGGAAAATTGTCACTCTGCAGAATACTCTACAGCCACCCTAGAAAGAGTTATGTGTGTAGGGGAGAAGGAAGGGTCTAATATTATTTCAGAGTCCAGAGTGCCAGTAGTTGGAACTTCTTGGAAAAGAACACAGAGAAGTGGATATGGAGGCTCAGAATTTAGTCCAGCAAGTTTAGGATCATTACAGAAATATGTGTAGATATTAAGAATTTTAGGAATAAAGCTTAAGAAAATAATTAGGACTAGAGATAGTACTGACATTTGTTCATCTGTAAGGAATAGTGTCACCATAATTGATTAGTTTTACAAGTACAAAAACATTAAGTATTTATACGTGGACACAGCTTAGGTTTAAAAATCGTTAAACCTAAAATGTACCTTAAATGTAAACAAAGACAGTGATATTAAAATTTGTGAATTAATCATATGTGATGCCTATTGATTTTGTCACTATCTTCTTATAACTACTTCTGCAACTGTGCCCAACATATTTTAATAAAATTAAGTATCTATTGATAGTTTTAATTTCATTAATCCTGAAAAACTGGTGATTTTTTTTCAATAGAAATAATTTTTTTATTTCATGAAATCATTCATGACATGTACTTCCTATTGGGACCACATATCCAGGAAAGACAATTTCTTTAAGTTAAATTAAAAGTCACAGATAGTTGTATAAGTTTGCTTTACATATGTGACCTATATGATTATGCATTTTCTATAAGAAACCAGTTGTTATCTTATAAACATACTTTTTATAATTTATTTTTTACAGTTGACATGTATACAACATAGTGATTAGACACTTATATACCTTACGAAGTGATCACTCTAGTAAATTTAGTACCCATATGACACTATATATGGTTAATTGTAAACACACATTTAAGATAATAAATTTATAAGATAAATATTCTTTTAAAAGCTAAATAACTATTAATTTCCTAAAAGTTAAGATGAAGATATTTATCTATTATCTATCTTACCTATCTCTAAGAATGTAAAAATATATTACAATAGTATGGAGGGAGGTAATTTCATTGTTCTAAAGCTATAATCATATAATTTAAAATGTTTTCTTTTAAAGCATTTCAACCCATCTTTTTTAATGTTTTATGCAGATCACTCCTTTTCCTGAAGCCAGAAGATGAGGACTATCAAATGTGTGAAGCAATTGACTTTGAAGAAATTATAAAAAATGAAGGCACTTTTCTAAAGAGGAAATGTAGACCTATAAACCCTTCTAAGAAACCATTTATTATTAATATTGTCCCAGAAAAAGATAATTTGACATCTCTGTCAGTATATTCAGAAGATGGTTGGGACTTACCATACATAATGCATTTGTGGCCACCTATCCTACTCCGAAATCTTCTTCCTTACAAAATGGTTTATTATATAGAGGTATTCTGGAATTTTATTAAATATCTTTGTGTCTATAGTTTTGGTACTGGGGATAGGTAATACTTAAATGGAAAATAAATGTTTAATCATGCTGTGTAAAAATAGGATTTAAAAAAATATTTTTCATTGATTCACCTTTGAAATTTGGCTACTAAGTTGAATATAAATTACCTACACAAATGTGATATGTCATTTAGAAAATAGAGATGATAGAAATTGTTAGACTCACATCATCTGAAGGTAGCTCTTCAGATGAAAACATAATAGTTTTAGAATATATATTTTTCTATATTTTCTATGCACATATATTTCATATATCATACACTTAAAACATGGATTCTAACTTTTGAAACAAGTATAAGAATTAGTATTAAATAATATTTAAGTACTAGACTTACATGGAAAAATGCTGCTACATTATATTCTGATAATCACTAAGAGGATTTTGTGCTTTTTCTTTTAAATTTGTTTTAACAAATTATGTCTGATTTCATCAGGATTTTAATATTACATTTGCCATGTCTATCAAATATAAGAAGTTTCTTAATTGTAATTTATTAATTATTGTTTTGGTCATAGTGTATTAATTATTAATTATTGGGATTTACTGTATGTATACACTTCTTTAACATCTGTGGTTTAAGAATAATTGTTTTTCTTTATATTTGGCAGATATTCTAGTTGTTAAGAATTTGCACTTTGCTGTCAGGTAGATTGGAGACGTAATCTTATTAATCCTCTATTACTTACTATATGTCTTTAGGCAAGTTATATTGTCTTTCTGAATCATTTATCCTAATTTATGAAAGGGGGATAGTAATAGATCTTGCATGATTGGGATATGGGGAAATCAAACTAGGTGATATATGTAAAGGATTCAGCACAGTGCATAGTAGGCACATGAATGCCATTCATTTACCTCTCTAACGGCACCACCACTACTGTTCTGTTTTGTGGATATTAACATGCCAGGTGTCAATAACTTAAATTACTTTTGCTTTAGCTAATTTAAAATCTTAAGATGAAGAGATTCTTGTGATATAACAATAGGAAGGAGCCAGGTTAGAGATACTAGAAAATCTGATGACTTATCCAGGCATACTATCTATGTTCCATTCTCATAGGACTTTTAATTTGATGCTTTTAGGGATCACATTCTGTTTACTAGCTCCCAATGGATATGACCAATTTTTAGAAAGACGGGTTAGCTGTGGTATGAAGAAGGGATTAAAGGAGACAAGAGCAGTTAGGGGACTTAAAGTGAGAGGACACAGTGGCAGAAACTAAGATAATGAAAGTGGGGGTGAAGAAAAACAAATGGTTTTGAGAGATGCATAAGATGCATATAAACAAGAGACCCAGTGTATGAATTTGTGCATGGTGGAGTCCAGTTGGCCCACCCTGATTGGGGCAGATCAGGCCAGGCTGGCTGGGAGGAGGGGCCATGGGCAGTTGGCAGGCCAGACCCACCCCTGATTTGGGGGGGGGGGACAATCAGCGATGGGGCCAGTCAAGGGGAGGAGCTCTGAGTGGTTGGAGGGCCAACCCTGCTCCCTGGTCAAATAATGGTCGAACGCCTAGTCAAGGGGACAATTTGCATATTACTATTTTATTATCTACTAGAGGCCCAGTGCACAAAATTCATGCGAGGGTGGGGGACGTGGGTCTCTCAGCCCAGCCTGTACCCTCTCCAACCCGGGACCCTCTCACAATCTGGAACCACTGGCTCCTAACCACTCACCTACCTGCCTGCTTAATGCCCCCTGCTGGTCTGATCTCCCCTAACTGCTCTCCCCTGCCAACCTGATCCCCCTAAGTCAGTTCTCAACCTTCCTAATACTGTGACCCCCCAACCATAAAATTATTTTCATTGCTACTTCATAACTAATTTTGCTACTGTTATGAATCCTAACGTAAATATCTGATATGCAGGATATACTTAGGCAACCCCTGTAAAAGGGTCGTTCGTGACCCACAGGCTGAGAACTGCTGCCCTAACTGCTCTCCCCTGCCAGCCTGATCCCCCTAACAGCCACCTTCTCCCTTATTCCGCAGCGCTGGCCTTCTTCCTTCTGCCTTCTCGTGCGGTGCTGGCCTTCTGCCTTCTTGCATGGTGCTGGCCTTTTCCCTTCTCCCATGGTGCCAACCTTCTCACCACCTCCCTTTCCCCATGGCACCACATTCTCCCTTCTGCCTTCTCCCTTCTGTGACACCTTCTCCCGTGGTCTCTGAGGACCGTGGTGCTGGATCGGCCCTCACAGCTGCCATGGCTGCCAGCCCTCGGCCCTTGCAGCCGCTGTGGCTTTGTCTAGAAGGACCTCCGGAAGACCTCTGGTCTAATTAGCATACTACCCTTTTATTAGTAAAGATAATAATAAAAGCATAATATGCTAATTAGATGGGACAGCTGAAAGACCTTCCAGATAACCTTCTGGATGAAGCCTGGGCTGCGAGGTCTGAGACAAACTGCTGTGGTTGTGAGGGCCAAGCCCCTTGCACGAATTTTGTGCGTTGGGCCTCTAATATAGGACAATTGGATATGGGTGATGAAGGATTGTTAACAATCAAGAATGTGACTTATTTTGAATTATCTCTTTTCTCATGCATTTTTCATCATCTTTTAGTTTTCAAAACTAAAATTAATGGATAAGATTTTTAAAATGTTTTACTAGTTATAGGGCATTATAATGTTTACTAGTTCCATTAGAGTTTTACATTACATTACTTAGTTTTATCCTAACAATATTTCTTTGAAGTTGGTCATTTAGACCATTTTAGAAATACAATAACTCATATCTTGAATAATTTACCCACAGACGTGGAGGAAATGTGGAAGTTTACATAGTTGGCAGAGTTAGAATTTGAATATAAGTCTTCTAACTTGTTCAGACAGAAGTATATTTCAAAAGCAGTTCATATAACAATTATAATCCTTAAATAGAATTTTTTTTACATATTAATCTGAGACATTAAAAAATTTACTATGCTATATTTTGTTTATTACAGGGGAATGAAAATAGAGTTTTTACTCTAAATGAAGGCTCTTCTGCCCATATTTGTACCGTACAATTGGATAAAGCAATACTACATTTAAAATTACTTGACTATCTTAATCAAGATTGGGAAAGTGAATATCATCTAAAACCTAATCAACAGGATATTAGTTTCATCAATTTTACCTGTGTTACAGAAATGGAAAAGACTGATTTAGATATTGCTATCCATTTGACTTATAATCCTGGCCAGACAATTGTGGCATTTCATAGCCCTTACTGGATGGTCAATAAAACTGGTCGAATGTTACAGTATAAAGCAGATGGAATTCATCGAAAGCATCCACCTAATTATAAAATGCCAGTTCTCTTTTCTTTTCAGCCAAAGCACTTTTTTAATAACAATAAGGTACGTAAAGTTTTTTAACTTTATTTTTTTTTAGCTATTACTCCTTTTTAGATTCTAGAATTTTAAATAATAAAATAATATGAAACAGGTAGAAATAGCATTTGTTAAATATTTGAGTTTATAAAGATTAGAATTTCTTGTTGGGAAAGATTTAGTACATTAACAGTATATTTATGCTAAAAAGCAAAATGTATGAATTTAAGTTGGAACATTTAAAGGTACTTATGTTGTAATATCTTTGAAATATTTTTTCCTAGGTTCAGCTTATGGTAACTGATAGTGAATTGTCAGATCAGTTTTCAATTGATACTGTTGGTAGTCATGGAGCTGTTAAATGTAAAGGCATGAAAATGGAGTATCAAGTGAGTTCATTCTTGGCTCATCAAGAAATTTTTATTTAAACTGTGTCTATTGACTAATTAATTTTTAAGGACGTTATGATAATGTAATGATATATTTTTCCTTAGGTTGGTGTCATTATAGACCTCAGCAGTTTTAACATTACCAGAATTGTGACAATTACCCCTTTTTATATGATCAAAAACAAAAGCAAGTATCGTATATCAGTGGCTGAAGAAGGGAGTGATAAATGGCTCTCTCTCGATTTGGAGCAGGTGGGTAGATGGATTTCAATAATGTAGCTCTTAGGAATTTCATTTTTCCTGGAAGTTAGATAACTGAAATTACTATGTAATGTTCTATCTTTCCATTCCCCCAATTTTATTTATTTTGTGATCATTTATTGAGTATTTGTACCAAGCCCTAGATATTTAATTATTAAAATTCAGAACTTGCCATCGAGAAATACATGTCTTGATAAGGGAGGCAGACATTTAGCAATTACGAACCAAATGGGGTCAAATAGAGCAGTAGAAGACTAGATAAGGTATTAATGTAGGAAAGAGAAGGAAATGATTTATTCTCTTCAGGAAGCTGTTAGGACTGCCTTTAAAGAATAGATTAAGCCAGTTATTTTAAGAAGGTAGTAGTGACTTAGGAGTAAAATATTTCTTTTATTCCATCTTTAGCTGTTAAACCTGTACATAAGAGATGTCTGAAGGACTGCTGGAGGGTGATAGAATATTTTACTTTTGAAGAAATTTTATTCAAATATATTAGAATTATAAGAGAAGTGTTTGCTATTTTTATTCACTATTCTATTTTGCTTTTAAGCCATCCTTTTGGAGTCATTTTGATTGAGCTACTCCCTTTAGAATTTGCTTTAGTGCTGGTTCTGGAGGAAAGTACCATCAGTGTGTGTTTATGCATAAAATTTTTATCATCATTTTTCCTTTATGTGCTTTTTTTCACTTTTGTAGGTGGTACTTTATTTTTTTAAATTTTGTTTTATTGCTTCAAGTATTACAACGAACGTTAGATAGGTCTCCATTTTTTCCCCTTGACCTTCCCCCCTCCTCTTCCCCTACTCCCCCAGTGTCTTGTGTCCATTGATTATGCTCATATGCATGCATACAAGTCTTTCAGTTGATCTCCTAACTCCCCCCAACTCTCCCCAGCCTTCCAGCTGTAGTTTGACAGTCTGTTCAATGCTGTTCTGCCTCTATATCTGTTTATGCTTATCAATTTATAATGGTCTTTATTATCCATAAATAAGTGAGATCATTTGCTGTTTTTCTTTTTGTTGACTGGCTTATTTCACTTAGCATAATGCTCTCCAGTTCCATCCATGCTGCTGCAAATGCCAAGAACTCCTTTTTTATAGCAGCATAGTATTCCATTGTGTAGATGTACCACAGTTTTCTAATCCATTCATCTGCTGATGGGCACTTAGGCTGTTTCCAAATTTTAGCTATGGTAAATTGTGCTGCTATGAACATAGGGGTGCATATATTGTTTCTGATTGGTGTTTCTAGCTTCTTAGGATATATTCCTAGAAGTGGGATCATTGGGTCAAATGGGAGTTCCATTTTTAGTTTTTTGAGGAAACCCCATACTGTTCTCCACAGTGGCTGCACCAGTCTGCAGTTGTCAGGAGCTCAGCTGAGCTGGAGCTGAGTTGTTAGGTATTGGAGTAGCTGATTAAGACAACTAACCAAAATGAACATAGTCAGATCTTTAATCACTTACTGAGATTGTATAAGCAAGAAGCTAAACTGGAGAAAGCCCCAATTCTGCTGTTCCATTTTTCCTATAGAACAGCATTGGTCAGGGTTCAGACCAAGACACTGGGGTTGTGTCACAATCGGAGGAGCCCTTTAAAAAAAAGGCTTTTACAGTTTTATGGACCTGGAAGATGGGGGTGAACAAGGGGAAAGGCTCAGAGTGGAAAAATCCTGAGCACTGAGTCAGAATAGAGTGTGTCTTCAGGGTCCCCTCTCACCTTGATAAAGAGGTTTTTCAGAGATTCCTGAGGAAGGTCTATGTCAAAAGCACTACGAAAAAGCTTCTGCATAAAGGTACCTGGGGTAGGAATGCAGATACGTGGACAGCTTGGCTGGGGGTGGGGCTGAGTCCTTGACAATGCAATATGCTGGCTGTACACCTGATCTGATGTGGGGAAGGACAACTTTTCCCTGCGAGGCCTGCTAGATAAAACAAAATCACCTTTGTCATTAACCATGTTCTGACCTGAAAATCACATGTAGCTTTTTAACCAGGAGCTGGGCACTTCACAATGTGAGTATCTGGAAAAGAGCATTAGAAGGATCAGCCAGGGTAGGTGCCCCAAGGTAGGAAAATGTTTGGCATGTTTGAGGGAAAACGAAATGGCCAGTAGTACTGGAAGAAGGAAAAGTAGCAGAGGACAAGGTGTAATGGTGATAAAAGGGTAATCATGCAGAACTTTCTGAGCCATTGCAAGGATTTACCTTTTGCTCTGAGTGAGCAAAAGTTCTACATGTTGGAGGGTTTTGAATAGTTAAACATACTATGCTCTCAATAAATATTTGTTTAAAAAGTTAGTATTTATTCTTGTAAATGTTTCATGTGGGTTGTTGGCTTGTTGGATATAGAGCTGTCTATGTATCTAATTGCAGAGATTAAAATGGCAGCTTTGTTTTGCTTTATAGGTTTTCTAGGTATAACTTTTTTCATACTTTTATATACAGCAGTTCTGTGTCTTGATTTATGTGTCTGTTGCCAATAACATTATTGGGTCTTATCTTTTTAAAAACACATTCTATAGCCCGTGTCTTTCAACAGTTAGTTTATATTTATACTAGAGGCCTGGTGCATGAAATTCGTGTATGTGGTGGGGTGGTATGTCCTTCAGCCCAACCTGCACCCTCTCCAATCTGAGATCCCTCTCACAATCCAGGACTGCTGGCTCCCAACCGGTCACCTGCCTTATTACCCCTAACTGCTTCTGCCTGCCAGCCTGCCTGATCACTCCCTAACCACACCTCTGCCAGCCAGATTGACCCCTAACTGCTCCCCTTCGAGCCTGACTGCCTTACTGCCCTCCCTTGCTGGCCTGGTCGCCCCCTAACTGTCCTCCATTGCCAGCTGGATCCCCCCAACTGCCCTCCCCTGCAGGCCATCTTGTGCCCACATGGGGGTGGCCATCTTGTGTGTTGGAGTGATGGTCAGTTTGCACATTTCAGTGAGACTGAACCAAAATGAACATAGTCAGATCTTTAATCACTTATGAGATTGTATAAGCAAGAAGCTAAACTGGAGAAAGCCCCAACTCCACTGTTCCATTTTTCCTCTTTATTATATAGGATTAATTTTGATTACAAAGGCATAACTATTTTTTTTTAAAGAGAGATCTTGCCTTATTTTCAATTTCCCCTTTCTTAAGATAACTTTGTTAGTTTAAAGTCTTATATTTTAATTTTGGCTTATCGTGGCCAACCTTACCATAAGATTTATACTCATGATTATTACCTATATAGATTTGTTTAGCTTATCTATATCTCTATTTTCCCATTACAAAAGATAAGTACTTTCCTACTTCCTCTAGTCTCAAGAGGTGGATGGAGCATACAATATTTTTAAAAGATATGCAGCATATCTTTTTAAGCATAAAAACATTTTTTAAGGCAAGGCTGCCAGAAGGTAGCAGGCTAGGGGAGTTCAGAGAGGATATCAGTGCCTCAGGGGAAGTAGACTTAGATTAGCATTGCTGCGCTTTTAATTCTTCAGGTATGTGTCTGCTAGGTTGCAGGAAATCCTGAGGGGTACCTTTTAAGCCTCTTACAGTCTTAACCATGTTCCATCTAGTTCTGTTAATCACTTTTTATGGTTGAATAAAACTGACTTTAACATGTCAGTTCTGCTACATTTTCCCAGGTCATGTGGTGATAATCAGATATCACACATGAACAGTCTCACTGAAATATGTGACATCTCCAGTCTGGCTGGGGCTTACAGACAGTTTGCATCTCCATTCCTATCCTTTTAGTTCTTTTTGTTTCCACCTCCTGCTAGTCCAGTCTTTTTTCTGGGTACACTGTCTCCTATTCTTTCAGTTTGGTTTTCAAATCACCGAATCCAGGTGCTTTTAAATTTTGTGAGCCTGTTTCCTGTTCTGAACTTTGAATATATCTTTTACTTTTGTACCCTTGTTTGACTTTCCTGAGTCAACATTTGGGTCTACTTTGACTATTGCTTAATTACCAAGGGTTGCCCACAACTGACCATGATTTTCAGTAACTGATCACTTGCTTTCCTTGGGCTCTCTGCTCAGCTTATTGATTTTTCAAACCCTTCTCTAGATCTGGACCACATTAAAATTTCTTCTTATCATAGCTTTTCAGCTTACTATCCATTACTGCTTGTTTTCACACTGCCCAAAAGTGGCAACCCATCTTTAAGTAGGCAGTTTACAACTGGTTAGGTAAATAACCCATTAACCAGAACATTGTAGAAAGAGATTTCTTTTCATTTTATTTTGTCTACCCTGATTGATTTATTAAAATGATAAAGGTCTTTATGATGCAATATATATTGTGGGTTCTAAAAAAAATAAATATATGTAATATATGTTTTAGTGTATTCCCTTTTGGCCTGAGGATGTTTCAAATAAACTTCTTATTCAAGTTGAAAAAAGTAGAGGCCCTCCGAAGAAGATACATTTTAACAAGCAAGAAAATTGTATTTTATTGCGTCTGGATAATGAGGTAATTAATTTGTGTGTGTGTGTGTGTGTGTGTGTGTGTTATATCACAAGTTAATGTTACTTACTAGTATTTAATTTTTTTGTATCAAATAATTTTCTCATGATTTTTTTCCCTTTCACCAAAAATGAACAAAGATTTCTTTTTGTGAGGGGGAAAAAGTACTAAAGGGAAACAGTCATAAAACAATTTTGTTATACAGAGTTAGTAGAAGTGCCTAGAATATACATCTGGAATTTAACCCATTATATATAATAATTAAGAGCATGGTTTTTCAGACATGCTATATAAAATAAAAGTATGTATGAATAGTTTTATTATTAAGAGTTGTTAGTTAATATTCTTTGGAAAATGATCACATTAGAGAATACTTTCTCTTTCTCTTTTTATAGCTTGGTGGTATTATAGCAGAAGTTAATTTGGCTGAGCATTCTACAGTTATTACATTTTCAGATTATCATGATGGAGCAGCTACATTCCTATTAATAAATCACACTAAGAATGACATTGTTGAATATAAGCAAAGGTAAGAAGAGGATCACAAATACAGTATCCCCTGATTTGAGCAAAGTCTAGGTGATGAGACACTGACTTTATGATGATTTCTTTTTTAAAATTAAATACATTTTTATTGATTTCAGAGAGGAAGAGAGAGATAAACACCAATTATGAGAGAGAATCATTGATCAGCTGTCTCCTGCACATTCCCTACTGGGGATTGAACCATGATCAGGAATGGAACCATGACCTTCTGGTTCATAGATCTGTGCTCAACCACTGAGTCATACTAGCTGGGCTATTCTCATTGTTTTCCATTATACAAGGAAAAACTTTTAGTCTACTCTTAATCAGAAATACTATAAATCTCAATTAATTGACTTGGGATACTGAACTATATTATTTTGGGTTCTTTATTCATTTACTTACACTTAATTTAATGCCAATTTTTACTATATTTGTCAGTTCTCTCAGTGAAATAGAAGACTCTCTCCCTCCAGGAAAAGCAGTATTTTATACGTGGGCCGATCCAGTGGGCTCTAGAAAGCTGAAGTGGAGTTGTGGGAAAAGCCATGGTGAAGTAACACAAAAAGATGTATGTTTTGGGTTGATTATCATGATGTCCTCAGTGGCATTTTTTTGTTTTTTTAAATAGTATTCTCTTTGAGCCTTACTAGTTTTAATGCATGTTTATGTCTGCACTACTAAAATAAACTGACAACGATTTAAAAAGTATTCAAACTTTAACTTAACCAAAATGTTTAAAACTAGAAGTAGTCTTATTTTGCCTACATCATTATTTGCTTCCATCCTGTATAATCCTATATAATAAAAGGATAATATGCAAATTGACCCTAACAATGGAATGACCAGCAATAACCGGTCTCTGTGATATGCACTGACCACCAGGGGCCAGACGCTCAATGTAGGAGCTACCCACTGGTGGTCAGTGCACTCCCACAGGAGGAGCACTGCTCAGCCACAAGGCAGGCTGACAGCTACAAGCCCAGCATCAGTGGCGGGAGCCTATCCCACCCACCTCCTCGGCAGTGCTAAGGATGTCTGACTGTGGCTTAGTCCTGCTCCTTTTGGGAAGTGGGCCTAAGCTGTCAGTCGGACATCCTCCGAGGGCTCCCGGGCTGCCAGAAGGATGTCTGACTGCCAGCTTAGGCCTGATCCCCCAGGGAGCCGGCCTAAGCTGGCAGGTGGACATCCCCTAAGGGTTCCCAGATTTCAAGAAGGCGCAGGCCGGGCTGAGGGACACTCCCCGCCCCCCAAAGTGCACAAGTTTTCATACACCAGGCCTCTAGTCCTATATAATAAAGAGGTAATATGCAAATTGACCATCACTCCAACACACAAGATGGCC
>PVJC01009395.1:0-46046 GCA_004026665.1 Murina feae
CCTCAGCCCCTCATCCAGGCTGGCCACACCCCAATGGAGTGAAGGTCTTTACTGGGGGACTCGGCCAGCCTGCAAACAGCCATCAGCCCCTCACCCAGGCTGGCCAGGCACGCCAGCAGGTGGACATCCCCCAAGGGGCCCCAGACTGCGAGAGAGCACAGGCCGGGCTGAGGGACCCCACCCCCCCGAAGGCATAAATTTTTGTGCAACAGGCCCCTAGTCTTGTAATATTAAACAAATATTCCAGGAAGCATAAAATAATAAGAAAATATTTTTCCTGAACAATTTTTAAAAAGAAAACTAGAAAATATGAGTCACTGACCAAAACGTTAAAATTCTATTCTCTTTTATTGAATCTTATTCTCACTTTCATTACAATTTATTTCTTTAAAAGCATGAACAGAACTGTGGAGATTAACTTAAAGGAGAGTCAATATTGGTATTCCCATAGTAATATTTATATATTTGTTTTTGACTGAAAACAACTTAGATGGTCAAAACTGAAGAGATGTAAGAAATACAGAATTTTACCCAAATGCAGGATTTGGCCAAGAATGTGAGTTTGCAGCTGAAGCTGTCAGTGATATGTGACAACCAACAGTCTGCTAGTAGGTAACTATTCAAATATCATAGGTTTTCAGTATAACATTAGCAATAAAGATAATTGCAGTGATAACTTCATCCCAGCTCTATCACTTACAAGCCAGGTAATTTTGGACAGGTTTTCTTTAAGCTTCCAAAATTCAGTTTTATCATCTTTAAAATGAGAAAGTATTAATAGTATAGTCTCTACCAAGTTGTTGTAAAGACTAAATTTAAAATATAAGAAGTACTTGTAATACTGCCCGAACATTACGGCTCACTATAAAAAGTAGCTATACAGAGGGACAAACTGGTTAGAAAACAATCTCCACAAGAAGTCACCGAGGTCAATGGCAATCTCCTCAGGGCTACGCCTGCTGAAGCCCATACCACCTGTTTCACATTTGCCCTCTCAAATGAGGGCAGCCAACTAGAACTAGTGGACTGAAAGTATAATGGATTGCATTTGCCTGAAAACAGCATAATTCTAAAAATGTCCTCCTGATGATATCAGCAGTATTTTGGGAAAGGTTATTACTAAGAGTGTAAATGTTTGCTGAACAGATTAAATGTGTAAGCTAACATTTCAAATGAAAGGGTACAAGTTAATTTCTCATTATATAACATATCGACATCCACTTTGTCCTGTTGATTTATACCAGTTTCCTTATCTTATGTGTTTTTACTGCTAATTAAAGGAACAATTGTACATTCCATTCATTGTATAAAATATATTATCTTTCAGTTGATTTCAGCATACCACAAAGTCAAAATGTCAAAAAGCAAAAATGATGCCTAACAAACATCCTAAACTCTTTAATAATGACTATGACCTTAATTTTACCAACAAAGCATGAAATGACCTTCCCTTCCTTTCACATCTAAAAAAGAGTAAGTTGAATTCCAACCTGTCAACAACGCGGGAAAAATTGAGTTGCTATTACTTTTAATCTACTGGCTTGAGAAAAGTATGGGTGACCTTTAATCAATTTAAATGCAGAGCAAATGTAATAATTAAATTGGGGGAAATGTATATTTGTACTATAGTATCTCAAAATGCTAATTTTTGAGTTCCTGGCTTATAAACATAAAAAATATAGTACACTCTATATGATAGAATTACAGATAGGGTATGAAGTTTGACTGCTACCTTTCAAAAAAAAGCAAATACAAAGTCTAGATATGCTTGTCATTTAAGGATATTATTTAAATCAAAGATTTTACTTGAAAGGACAGCCACAAATTTTGAAAGTAAATAAACCATATTTTCATCTAGAAAATTTTCTAATCAACTTTATTGCCTAAAATATAAAAAGCAAGACAATTTATCAGACTTTCACAGTCCTTTGTTAGTTTTCACATCACCAATATCCCATTCTAGTAACATCTGTATAAATCATGATTAGATCTTAATTAGGTATGAATATGTTTTTCCGGTTAAAAGACAAAAACAAGAGAGACATAGAATAAGAAAGAAGACTAAAAGCAAAATGCTTTTGTAGTCAGTTAAGATTGAAAATAATACTATAAAAAACTTTTCATTATAGTAGTTTCAGATTAAGTAGGCCAACAAATTAAAATCTGAATTTAATTGACAAAGTGATTTGACTGCCAAACTTAGTGTAATAAAATTCCCACAGTTCCAAAGCAAAATAAAATCAATTTTATATACGGTTAATTCAAGGTTACCATAGAATTTTGTTAGAATATAATATATTTAACCCAAAATCAGGAGAGACCTTGATTTAGCTTCACAAAAGAGAACATTTTTATAGTTTGAAAAACCAAATTTCATGGGGTTGTGAAGCCAAATATGAAATTAGTTGATTTAGTTTTTATTAACCCTGCATTTTAAAGCCATAGCAAGTTTAAAAGTATTCCAATCACAAGGACAAATTATTAATAAATGGTACAATCAACATAAATCACATCACTCTACAAAGAGCATCAAATTGAAATGCCTACAAAGAATAGGTAATCTTGCTTGAAATGCCTACATGAGACCGATTCATTTAGAAATATTGTCTTAACACAGAGCATATATCTGACTACTAGGAATTAATGAACTGATAAACATATCTCATCCTGGCCTTAAATGAGTTACTCAACTTCCTCTGGACTTCAATCCCCTCATCTGTAAAAAGTCACAGTGTTTTGAAAATGCGTAAAAGTCAAAAATAAATGTTAGCTTCAGTATGATCAATGTAATGAATTAGATAATTTTCAAGATAATTAAATTTTTATTTGTGCAATGAACAAATAAATATTGAGTGCCTACTTACTACATGACAGGAATTTTGATTCTGAGTAAATAACCCAATATTACAACTTTTAAATTATTTATTATTTCTTGTCTTTTCCATCTTCCCATAATAATCTCTTTTCCTAAAGAGTGAGGCACTCATGACTAACAAAAGATACAAACACTAATAATTTGTAAAAGTCTTAATCACATGATGCTGGTTTTTTGCCCCTCTCCCCACCCCCCAAAAAAAAAGAATTAAAAAAGTGAATTTTGACTGTGGGACACTAACAACCTTCTGTGAAACTGAGAAGAGTAAGAGCATGGCTTAGATCAGTGTCCCCAATTCTTCCAGACATTTTCCTATAAACTGAAACTCAAGAAAACACAGAGGTGAAAATGTGATTTCTAACAGCAAAATCAAAAGAATAACAGAGCTGATAAAATGCAACTGTTGGGCTAAGGACTGCCTGTTTGATGCCAGGAATCTTTTTATGTTGAACAATCTGCTGGGTGACAGCTCTCACTGTAAGCACTGAGCCTTCAGAGAGACTCCATGCCTTAGTCCTCAATGATAATCTGCCTTGACCCTGGAAGCAGAATACCCAAGACCCAATGACAGATGCAAGACCCGGAGACAGAACTCTCTGGGAATGTCTATAGAAATTTCCATGACCATATCATAAGAAAATATATCTAACAGGAAGCAATGTTGATTCAATTTCAGGAATTGTAAATGACTTTGCACCTCTGATGATCTGGGTTTGATAATGAGCAAATGAGGAGTACCCTAGGTACTCAATTTGAAGGAAAGTAAACATCAGCTGTTCGTTCATTAACTTACCTGTGTTTGTGTTGAATTTATTTTAAAATATGAAGACTTTTCCTTGCTTAGGGGGCTGAATTCACAGGCAGCAAAGAGCAATTACATAGTCACATTTCCTATCTTCATCGGGGCTTTAATAAACGTGAAAAACACATCCGTTACGGAGGAAGGCTTTTTACCCGTGCTATATGCTAACTTTTTAAGAATCTAATTCTTCACTGATTTAATTCACCAAAGAAAAGTTTAGTCAAAGTAGGGTTAATGATTTTAATTCATATCACACCAGAAAACTTGTTATCCTCTTACCTCAAGGAGTCTTGATTTATATTCTCAGAGAAAATCTCTAAGAATTATATATTTTACTATGACAAGTATTCAGACATTGTTGTTTCCTTCATTTACTTATTTTGTAGTGAAAATTCATCTTCACTACTCAGCCGCATTCCTTCCATCCAACATAAATAGCATACATGGACAGAGTATATATAATTCAACTATTTTGGAAGATCAGCCAGCTGAACACCTTGATAGTAAGTAGAATACTTGGCCCTTCACCAAAAAATCCAACTCACATAAATTCAATTGAAAAGGGGCTTACAGCAGTAATTCAACTAGTCTTTTCTAAATAATTGTTGCATGCCAGACACTGCAATAAGTCCAGGAGACACAAACATGAATAAGCTACAAATAATATTAGCCCTTTTTTTTTTTTTTTTGGTTATTGGTTTTGTTATAGTACTAGGGGCCCAATGCACAAATCCGTGCACCTTGAAAGGAACTGCTGTGGGCTACAAGGCTGCAGTAGGCACAGGGGCAGGTCTAGGTCCATCCTCCAAGCTCCTGCCTGGTCCCTCCCACCATGGCCCCTGGTCCCCTGTCTGCTGGCAGCCCCACTCCTGCCACCGCCGCCACCACTGCTCCCATGCACTGACAGCACCAGCCCCACTCACACCTGCTGATGGCATGGAGCGATTGGGGCCAGTGCCAGCAGTGGGGGCAAGTGGCAGCTGCTGCCCCGATTGCCCCTCAGGAGCAGGGGGGGTAGAGAAGCCCTCAGGGGCGATAAGGGCCAGCAGCCACTGCTCGCACCCACTGATGGCATCAAGTGATCAAGACCAGCACCAGGCACCGAAGCAGGTGCAAGCAGGGCTGGCACCAGCAGCAGGTACAAGTGCCGGGCGGGCTCGCAGTGAGCAGAAGCAAAGAATTTTCAGTAACCACCAGAGGCTCGCCCTGATGACAGTGACCAGCACCCTGCCTTGGTCTGGCACCCCCGCTCACCTGTTCTACCATCCCGCTACGGCTAATGCCTGCCATGTTCTGCACATGCCCCCTGGTGGTCAGCGCACATCATAGCGACTGGTTGTGGGGTTGATCGGTTGTTCCAGTTATTCCGCCATTTGTTCCATTGCATATTAGCCTTTCATATAGGATTAGCCTATTATATAGGATTGCTTCTAAGCCACTTATGGATAAAACCTTCTTTTGTATACTGTTTGCAGACTCTACTTATAGAAATGCCCAACTCTGAGGTCTTTTTCAGAGAAAGGAAACAAGCAAAACAGATTCTTTTCAATATGGACATTTTACAAATGTACTTTAGAAAACAAAAACAAAACACATGCATGGATGCCAACAACTGCTTTTAAAGGCACTCCCTCAAATAGCCAAAACAATCCTGAAAAAGAAAAGAAAATCTCCAATAAGCCAAGGAAAAAGGCGTAGTATAGGTATAAAGACAGACATACTGACCAATAGAACAGAATAGAGAGCTTAGAAATAAACCCTCACATATTAGGTTAAGTGATCTTTGGCAAAGGTTCCAAGACCACTCAATGGGGAAAAGACAGTTTCTTCAGCAAATGGTGCTAGGAAAACTGGATATCCACAAGCAGAAGAAGTTGGATGAAGTTGGACCCTTGCCTTTTAATTCAAAATGGATTAAAACCCTTAAGAATTAAACTAAAATTCTTAAAAGAAAACATAAGGGGAAAGCTTCATGACTTTGAATTTGGAAATGAGTTCTTGGGATAGGATAGCAAAAGCACAGGCAACAAAAGCAAACACGGACAAATGGCAGTGCACCAAACTTCAAAAACTTCACAATAAAGAGAATGGAAAGGCAAACTACTGAATGGGATAAAATACCTGCAAATTATATGGCTTGTAAGGGTTTTCTATACAGCAGATAGAAGGAACTCTGACATATCAATTTTTAAAATGATCCAATTTTAAAAAATGAGCAAAGGACCTAATAGACATTTCTCCAAAGATGATATACAAAATGTCCAATAAGCGCATGAAAAGACGTTCCACATCACTAACCATCAGGGGAATGCAAATTAAAACCACAAGGAGTCACCACCTCATACCTATGAGGATGGCTACTGTTTAAAAAAAGAAAATGACAAGCACTGGAGAGGATATGGAGACTCTAGAACCCCTGTACATTGTTGGCGGGAATGTAAAATGGTGCAGCTACTATAGAAAGCAGAATGGCAGGTCTCTTAAAATCATAAATACAACTACCATGTAATCCAACAACCCCATTGCTAGACCCCTATGCTCACAGCAGCTCTATTTACACTGGCTATGATGTAGAAACAGCCCAAGTGCCCGTCAGAAGATCATTGGATAAAAAAGCTGGGGCACATTTACACAATGGAATACTATACAGCTGTAAAAAGGAAGCATCTCTTACCCTTTGAGACTGCATGGAGGGACCTGGAGAGAATTACGCTAATGGAATTAAGACAGAAAAAGACAAGTATCACAATGCCAGTTATATGTGAAATATAATGAAAATAAACTGACAAACAAAATAGATCCAGAGACATGGAAGCATGGAACAGACTGTGGAATCCCAGAGGAAAAGAGGGGAGACGGATCAGGGAGAGAAAAACCAAAGACCTTGTATGCATAGATGCATAGCCCATGGACAGACAGTGTGGTGAAGGCCTGAGGGGGAGGGGGAGGGGCATGTTAGAGGGACTCCATGGGGGAAAAGGGTGGACATCTCTAATACTTTCAACAATAAAGATAAATTTTTTAAAGGGACTAAAAGCATGATCTCAAAGAAATATTTGCACACCCATATGAGCATTATTCACAATAGCCTAATGTCCACAGACAGATGAATGGATAAATAAAATGTGGTATATACATAACAATGCAATATTATTTAGCCTTTAAAAATAAGGAAATACTGTCACATGCTACATTATGCAAAGTGACATAAACCAGTCACAAAAAGACAAATTCTGTATGATTACACTAATATGACACGTTTAAACTGATCAAACTCATGGAAACAGAGAGTCGAATGGTAGCTGCCGAAGGCTGGAAAGAGGAGAAATGGGGTATTATTTAATGAGCATAGAGTTTCAGTTTTGCAAAATAAAAAGCTGTCTGTTGTAGAACAGCATAAATATTCTTAACACTTTTGAACTGTACACTTAAAAATGAGTACGTTGGTGAATTGTATATTACGTACTATCACAATTTTTAAAGGCAATAAGGCATAGGTAATACATAACATGAATGATGTTACAAAGTCAGGATTCATACCCTTGAAGTATATGGATAAGATTTAGTAAATCAGAGAAGGCATGAAAATACCAGGTAGATGATCCAACCTAGACAAACGTATTTGAAGGAGACAAGCAAAAATTGAGGTAAACAGGCAAATAAGAGATTGGTGAAGATAAAACTAGAAAAGGAGACTGAGGATCATATACTGAGGCGGTCACAACTCTAGGGAGAGTCCCTGAGATGACAGAAAACTATACCTCTCTGACCTGACAGACCAGAGGGATGAGAGAATGTCATCAGGAACGCTTGTCACAAGGTGGCCCAAAGCTCACCCAGGAAGTCTGGCTTAAAGTGAACAAAATTCAGACAGAATATTTCCAGTCTAGGCACATAGGAAGTGGGCCACCTGATCAGCTGGGTTTCTCATAAAGAAGGCACAACCCACAAAACCTTTTAAAGTCAGCGTGGTCTTGTATTACCTTTCAATAGTATGAAATTGAAATGTCTTCACTTCAAACTTCTTTGAGGCGGAAATTACCTTATACTCTTCAGTGCTATGCCCACAGGAGGCATTTATAAGTCACTGGGCAACCAGTGATTATCTATTGCTGAATGTTTATGTGGGGCTGTTCTAAACACTTGCAATTTTTGCACACCCACATGAGCATTATTCGCAATAGCCAAGAGGTGAAAGCAACCCAAATGTCCACAGACAGATGAATGGATAAACAAAATGAGGGACACAAATGTGGTTAATAAAAGATGAATCTTACATATGACAAAAAACAGTAGATGCACCAGAAAGTAAGGTTAATAATTTCATATACTTCTACTGTATTCAAAACATATAATTTCAAAATACTTACTCTAAACAAATACTTGTAGCCGTCACTCAATATGTGACACTAATAAAAGACTTTTTACCACACTGCTCCTGCATTAAAAAAAAATAATATTGAAAATTTTTTATAGTTTTAGAGACTATTTAAACTAGTTTAGATTTGAGAGGTTTGTCTACAAATATTTACATTTACTTTTTCTTAAACTATCATCTTTGAATTCCCAGATCATATTCTAAAACTCTGCCTTCAAAGCGATTAGAGGTTAAAAGATGTTTTATACTGGCCTGGTGAGGTCACAGAGGCTGCACAGGGGCCAGTCAGAGAAAGCAGACCTCATGGCCTGGATGTCAGTTATCCAGCCCCTGGCCACTCGCTCCGAGTGCCGCAGCTTAAAATCATTACACAGATAGCATTAAGACAATTAGACAAATTGCTTGGAATCAAGAGTACTTAAAATCTATTCCTAAACTTAAAAAAAAAAAGGTACCAGAGGACAACCTCAGAAATTGAGGGAAATTACAGAAAAGTGTTACAACATGAGTAAGCATTCACTTGTTAGCCTCCTGAGATTTAAAAATGTTTAAGCATTCTAGAATCAAACCTTAGCAATGCATCCTAACTAAAAATAAGCCCTTCAAGTATATCAGCAATACACAACACTCAAAATAGCTTGTTTATAGGTAGTAAACTAAGTTGTTTAAAATGTTTTGACTATTCAGTATCCTTACTGAAGCAACTAATCTTTTCCTGTATGTGTTTACCTTGTACTATTGTTCGAAAGAGTAAAGTGTTACTAAAAATACTGTTCTGTAGCACAAAATTGTAAGTAAATGATGTAACAAATCATTATATTCTGAAGTCCAAAAATCCTAAATTTGAGGGGAAAAAACTATTGTTGTTTTTTTTTCCAGAACAAAACTCCATGGAATACAAAGTAGGGGTGGGAATCATAGATTTTCTTCCTTCTTAGTAAAGGTTTTAAAAATAACACAAATATGTCACAAATCAAGAGACATGACATTAGCAAAATATTAACAATCCTGATGGTGTAAAATATTTACATATAAAATTATGAAATAAATGGAAAGCCTAAAAATAGCAGAAGGGATTAACAACAGTTCCAAGTTCCAAATATGTTCCTATTTTACTATTCTGAGACTCATGGCTTACTTTACAAAGGACGTACACATTAGCTTACTTACTCTGCACAATACGCACAGTCTTCACAATAAGCAGAACACAGGGCAGCGAGGAGCTAAGCCTTAGTGTCAGATAGACCCTGGGTATGAACTCCAGCTCTACAGGGACTAGCTGCGCAGTCAATCTTGGGCAAACTGCTCAATTTCACTAACCCTGTTCTCCTCATCTGTAAAACGTGGACAACAAGCCTAACTCACATTTACTATAAGAATTAAGTAAAATAATGCACATACGTCATTGAATATAATACTTCTCCCTTGTCCGCCCTCCCCCCAAAAATAATCATTTTTAAAGGTCAATGTCTGAAACTCCTAGTCAACAAGAGTCTACTTGAGAACTCAGATTATTCAGCTGCTCATCTGAGGCTATTTCCACTGCTCCCAAATTGTCCTTCAAGAGCACACCATCAGACACCATCCACGCCACCATGGGGAACCTCAAAGTCTAAGTTATGTCAGTCTTCGTATCATCTCCTATTTAGAGAAAACGATTCCAGAGTAAGGTCAGAATCCAATGCAAGATCTTCAATGTTGCTAGAGCAATTAACTATCACTGTGCTAACAGAGGATAATTTTTGTAAGAAGAATATGAGTTCCACAAACAATGCAAAAGTCTCCTAACAAGAAAATACAGTTTTCTCTCACATACTCAAGAAAAGTTCAATTAAATGATGAAACATTAAATCATTTTCTTTTTCTTCCTAATTCTCCATTGTGTAAGGTATAATGAAACAAGCACAAGGACTAAGGAGAAATAAAAGCTAAGGATACTATTAATCCAAAACATGTATTGATAACTTAAAGCTGACAGTTTCTATTATAGCAGTAATTCCATAGTCATTGCACAGCAAATAGCATAACCAGGTAAACATGTTCTCTATCACAAGTGGTAAAACTGCATCCCCCCGCCCCCTCTCTTTCTCTCTCGTTGAAACATTTCAAAAAATCTTGGCTATAAATAGAGAGAAGGGGAAGTCAGTAAACTGAGAGATACATCAGCAAGATACTCTACAGTGATGAAAAGCTATTGTGTGCCTACGATGGCCCATGAGAGCCAAAAACCTTTCTTCAAGACTAAGTTCCAAGTTTTGTAGAAGAAAATCACAAAAACAAGCCCAAATACGGCATTAAGTTCACACTGCAGAAAACCATGTAACATGCATTTCTGTCCAAAGGTTTAAAAGCAAAATTTAGTTAAGACTGGACAAGAATTTATAAAAATAGAACTTTAAAAGGCTGCTTATGACAAGATAAATTTCTTTTCCTTAAAAATCTAAATTTCCTCTACAACTTCTTTCATTAGCAATGTAACTTTTTAAACATATAAACTACATGTAGTTTCAACTCTGTTATCCTTAAGACTTGCTAAATATCACCTTGAAAGTACTACTAGTGACGTATTCAACCTAAAAGACATTTGTTATGCTTTACACAAATACTGACCAGACCTCAAAGTAGAGAGTGGTACCGCTGTTTTTTAAAAGCACTCATCCTTTATTGAAAGAATAAAGATCAAGCATATATAAAACATAAACAATTTGGGAAAAACTGAATTTTTAAAAGAGACATTTATATGCTCTCAGGAAAATAAATTAAAATGTTTCCAATTAGGAAAAGTATACATACTTAGAAACATAGTCACATTATATTTAATAATGAATAATTGTATTTCAAAACCAAGCAGGTGTTTTGAACCTATACAGTGCAGATGAAACACACATATAATTTTAATCAAACCTAAAAGAGAGAGAAATATTACCTGGTTAAAGTATAGCCCATTTACAAAGCTGAAAACTGAAGATGCATGCTATCTGAGTAGTATAAATTTAGACAAAGTAACTGAGATTAAAGACCTGGCCAAATAGACTTAAAAGTCTACATCTGATCATTTAAGAAGGACCTCAAAGGAAAAAGGAATAGGGCACTTCAGCTTACGATCTGGAAGAAATTTTAGCATCACAGGAAAAATCTGACTTTCTTCTAGTGTTTAGTAATATAAAGGAAAAAGGTTTGAAGGGGGGAAAAGTGTAAAATTGTTTTCATACATTATGTGAATAATGATTCTAGACTTTAAAAGAAAAGTTTTGGAGGTTTTATCTTTTACATTGATGAAAAGAGTAAAATGAAATTCACACATTATCGAGCAAGTAGCAAAACAAATCATTCCTCCTTTATATGTGTGGATAAGATAGTAAGAATTTACACAAATCACAACACTCTTATCTTTACAAAAAAATGGGTTTATAGAAATTTAAGATACAGGCTTTGATTTTTTAGCCCTGTACTCAGAGAACTCATTGAATTTTTAAATGACTGCATGAAGACTCATGCTACTATGTAAATAAGCCCTGCTAACAAGAAATTATGAGTTAAGGAAGAAATTAAAGGGCAACATTCAATCCATCATGTCTATTCTACCAAACTTGGAATTCCCGAGATGAAATATATGTTTAAATAAATTAAAATGACTAGTTGAACGTAAACATCTTTTCATGCAATAGTTTTAATTAATTAAGTCAAAGGCATTTGGATAAATTCAAACATTTTCATGTTCCAAGGTTATTTCCACCCTGATTCTTTTCACAGCATTAAACGTTGGCTTTTGTCTTTTCTCTGCCTAGCGTGGCCTCTCACTCAGATACAACAGTTAAAATCATGCTTAACCTTCAACACTGGAAACAAAGCACACTTCTTGGCCCCTTTCAAGGAAATGTAATCCCATTAGTCTCCCCATGCCCAGAGCCAATGACAGTGGGGAGCCAGCCCTCTTTTCTACTAAATAAGGAAGTGCATTATTATCTTAATATGCAGTTAAAACTAATCTTCAAAAATACCGTAATTATATTTAAGCCATAAACACTAAGCAATGTGTCAATCACTTTTTGAAGGTTCTGAAAAATTCTGTTTTCCCAAAGATTTGCAAACTAGTATTTTTAATTTACTCCAGAAGAAAAGAATGTCCTGTATTCCTGTGAAACCCTAGAAAGTTTACTTTAAGTTTAAAAAGAACTAAAATAATAAAATATAGATAGCCAAAGCTAGAGAGGCAGGAAGAGAGACTAAACTAAGGTTATTCCAACTGAAAATTGAGATGTCATTGAGCAAAGGCCCTACGATATGGGAACAAAAAGAAGAGGAAGACTCAAAATTAATGTACTAGATTCTGGTTTCAGAATCTAGGGAAAAATGTCATTCATTTAACTAATATTTACTGTGCTCGATATGTGGCACCATTGGATATAGGGGATATGACAGGGCCTGAACAAGTGTTTATGGGATCAATGGTCATTAGTGACAGCAATTCCGGCTACAGATAACGAAATAAACAATGAAAGGTGGTCAAGAACACGGACAACTTCCTTCCAGAGAGAGTTAGAGCAGCAGATAGAGGCTGACATTGGGTCAGGGAAGAGTTTTGAAAGGGAAAAGAGTTGGTAAAGAAGGAGTTAGCAGAAAAGAAGAGGAGGAGAGAAAATAGAAAAAGGCAACAGAAACATACTGCTTCAGACAGGGGAGAATCTTCCTGCTGAGAAAGAAGGGAAGGCAGTGTGAATGTGTGGGAATGTAGGTGGATGCTGGTGGGCATCTCTCATGACCCGAAGTTTCTCGATCAGAGAAAAGAAACTGTCATCCTCTGAAAAGCTACAGGGCTATGTTGAATAAAGAGCTTGAGAAAATGATGACGTCATAACCCCCTATTGGGAATGGGAGAAGGAGCAGACTGGAGACAGGCATATGCTTTGCAAATGAGTAACTGCAAAATATGAAGCTCCCCTGATAGAGATGTTGGACACTTCACCTTGAAGCAATGGGAATTGTTGAAAGATCTTAAGTAGGAAACAGTATGCACAGGTTTGTGTTTTTGAAATATGTACCACTTTCTCATTTTTGTTTTAATAGTAAAAATAACTAAATCTACATTTATTCTTCTGAATGAATCTACATATACATATAAACCTGAAAATTCTTAACAATTCTATAAATTATTGTACTAAAGTATATCATTTGCAACAGACAAAACAAACCTCCATATGCTACTAAGCTATTAAAATACTTTTATGTATTAATATAAAGTATCAAACAAAAACCAACACTACATGGCTCAGAAATAGTACCTAAACTAACATTTCCTTCCTATGGAATTCAAGTCATCCTAATACATAGAATGACTTTTCAATCCTCCCTGTACCTTTACTCCTCCCTGCCAAAATCTTCTCAACAGTCTCTTGATGGTGATTTTTTAATAATCGAACTTTTTTAAAATCCTGATCTTTAGTCTGACCTCCTCCCATCAGTCACCGTTCCTTCCCACCTGCTATGAGGAGATGTAAACTAGGAGAGAGGCTGAGATCCAATCTGAACAGGGTCTTCTGGAGACAGGATTCCAGTGGGCACTCGAGCCTCAGACTTCTGTTTCTTTACAATATCGCTATTACAATACCTACTTCTGGAATTGTGCCCACACAAAATATTGATGCTTTAGAACATATCCTGACCTGCCATCTTTTTTACTTTTGTTTTTATAAGTACCAGTATGACATCAACTAAAATCTACATAAATTAAAGGAACAATTCAAATACACAACTCATGTATTATCTGAATGTGTCTTCCATTACCTTTAACCTCTTTACCATATACTACCTACCCACGTACTGAATCTCATTTTGCCTGGAAACCACACATTGTTGTGTAGTCATTAAATAAATACAACTTCTAATGGGCAAGTATAAAATATCTGCCAACATTAAAAGATGCTGTGTGATTATTTCGATGTGGTTCCAGGAATGCACTACAGGGCAACTATGAAATAGATGAACTACAAAGATATCTGCCTCTTTCATTTGTATAATTAACACTATTTCTGAAATAAGTTTGAGTCTGGTTCTCATCACAAATGATTCAAGTAAATAAAACACAGCCACATTGTCGCCTAGAACTTGAGAAAAATCATATCATAAAATGTTTATCCACAGGAAAAGTCCATTTTAAAATACATTATGTCAAAATGAAACATTAAAGGAGAATACACAACCCAAATTAGAAACCAAACAGCAATTGCAAAATAAATACAGAGTGCTGGTAATTTCTTCACCTTTCCGTCTGAATAGCTGGAAGATCTTAGTGAGGATCTATGGGAAAGAACATCCTAGCACTACTGCTCTTCACCACCCCAGAGTGCCAAGGATACTGTGGCACTTCACCTGGTGTGGCGACTACCATCAACCAATGTCCTGCAGGGAGAGATACAGCATAGTGCGCTATCAAAAGCACCATTTCTATTAAGCACAAAACTCTCTAAACTCAAATATTTTATTTTACTTTTAAGTTTCATAATTTTTCATTACATTTTGGAATCTCCCAAGTCATCTTCCTTCTTTGAAGGTTTTTCAGTCAAGCTTCAGTGTTGGTAGACAGGTTCTATAGGGCACATAGTAAATACTATAGAAAGTTAGCAACTACTATTATTATTTCCACTAAAATGATAAGCAGTAAACGCAACAACCTCTCCACCTACGTGGATGGAAGTCAGCCTTATGATGATCCTCTTTTTTTTTTTAAATGCTATGCTATTATCTCTCAAGGCAAAAGTGAAAAATCTATACACCTATATGAAAGAATAAAGAATGGAATGGGATGAAATGGAACAGAATGGGAATCGGTGTAAGAGAAGACACACAGACATACGAAAGTGAACTTTCAGGTGGACTCCTAGAATGTACTATAAGATGGGTTGGCAGAAAATGCAAAGAATCAACAGGACTCAGGACTGCAAAACTCCATGTTAACTATTACAAAAAGAATTTACTGCACTGTAATCTCAATGTTATTAACAGGAATAAGAGCAAACTCCTGCAAAAAAGGAATGAAATGAGTATCTATAAATAGCAGACATTTTCTTAAAAATAGGAATATACATCACTACACAGACCAACAGATAGAAGTTTAAGAAGACAGATACAAATTTAATCCATATAATGAATCCTATGCCTCAGTTTTTTTCATTTTCTTGATGGATACTTAAGCAAACCTATTGTGTGAGACTGCTGTTTAAGACCTAAGAATTAAAAAATAAACAGGAAGTGCCCCTTGTCCTCAAGAGCTGCCCTTTGTGACATTATGTTTATCTCATTCCACAGCATCTGATGACTACTTTGGAAACAGTATTTATTTGCTCAGCATCGTAATGATGTTTCTGGAACTCCACATTCTTCTAAATACACAATTTTTGTTCCTTAAGTCTGTAGCCTACATCATCTGATTCTCACACCCCACTTTATTTCCTCCTTTCCCAAAGGCGACCAAATTTTCCCCTTTGTAGGGAAATCTGTATATCAAATAAACAGCCTTGTTAATTCTTTCAACCTTCAATTTCTCCCTTCAACAGCAGTACTTCACCCAGTTTAGGAAATAGTAGGGAACCACTTGGGAAGGGAGAATGGGTGCAGAAAAAAATGGTTTCTCTTATTCCAATTAGAGAGTTCCAGGTGGGAATTTCATATTTAAAAAACAACAACAACAAAACACAGTTTTTATTAGTTACAGATGAAGATCCCCAAAACCAGTCTGGTCACAATGCAAATCGTTAGCTGAGCTCCCGGGGACCCAGGAAGAGGTTTTTCACTGGATAAAATGGGAGTGATTTCCTTTTGAAATCCTAACCACACTGGCCTTTAGTCATTTCAATGCTGTTAAGTCATTTGCTCACATTCTGGGTCAAAGTTACTCAAAATTGTTTCATTGTTATTCTCACATATTTCTCAGTTATTATTATTATTACTGCATATTAACTCTTTTTTAAAAAAAAAAAAAAAAAAAGCCTTGTCACTGAAGCCTGCTGTTTTAAAGTTCATCATCTTTGTGCCACCTGGTTTGGGATTTGGCTGCAAAACTGCCACACTACACTGATCAAAGTGTTCACCAAATCAAGAATGCAGGAGCTGACCATATGAGGATTCCAGTACTTTCTATATTTGAATGTTCTAAAAATATAGGTGCACAAGGTCTTCTGAAATTGTCTTACCTAGTTAATGTGGGAAGAGTAATGCTTTTTACCTGTATGTGCCACCGTAAATAAAATAAGACTGGTTTATTGACATCAGCATTAAAACATCTCTCATGAGAAAGCTGTTCAAACTGTGTGCTACCATCTTCAGTTTAAATCACACAAAAATTAACTTGAACAATTGAAAAGAGAAAAGGCTGGGTTTTTAAAAAAATTAAAAAAGGGGTTATGCCCTAGCTGGTGTGACTAGAACATACATTTCTTTCAACTTCACTTTACAACTTGAAGTGAATACTACTCATTGTAACATAAAGTGTAACATCTTGAAGCTTAATTCGTTCACCTCCCAATTTAACTTGCTCTAGACAGACTGATGGGACCACAGTTCAAATTCTTCAAAAAGGCAAGGAGCAAAATCACTTCCAGATTTGCCTTTTAGTCTAAAATTCTTGCATTAACACAATAATATGATATGGCAATAGTAAGTAAGCTATATTGACATGCCTATCTATTAACATACCTGCAAAAAGAAAGGAGTCATCTCTGAAAGAAGAGAAATACAATAACATAGACAAGAATTCTTTTGGACTTAATCTCACCTGTGAATAATTAGAAGAATTTAAACTGATTTGGAAAGGGTGGAAAAAGACTGAGGAGATAGGATTACAATGTCTTTCACTTTGATGTATTACAAGCGAAGAAAAGGAGGAAGAAGTTAGAAAGCTTAAACACAGCGTGCACATATGCACACAGGAGCGTACAAACACACACCCCCTCCACCATCAATGGCTAACCTTCTTGCCCCATGTTTCATGGTTGGGGTTTAATAGCAAATAAAATAAGGACTGTATTCAGTTCTTTGATTAGAATGAAATCATGAAACATACTGGTAAAACAACTATGTTCACTCTACTTGACTCAGGATAACTCAAGTTTGTAGAACTCATCGTTCACACAGTTAAGGAAGAACCAACTTTGTGTGTCATTAAATAGTTGGTCAAAATCTCTCTCTCCACATCCTATATAATAAAACCTTAATATGCAAATTGACCGAACAGAGGAACAACCAGTCACTATGATGCGTACTGACCACCAGGGGTCAGATGCTCACTGCAGGATCTGCTCCCTGATGATCAGTGCGCTCCCACAGGGGGAGTGCCAATCAGCCAGAAGCCAGGCTCACAGCTGGCAGGAGCCTCTCCTGCCTCTGCAGCAGTGCTAAAGACCCCTCAGGGGATGTCCACCTGCCGGCTTAGGCCCGCTCCTAAGCCAGCAGGTGGACATCCCCCAAGGACTCCCAGATTGCGAGAGGGTGCAGGCCAGGCTGAGAGACACCCCTCTCCCCCACTGGTGCATGAACGTTGTACAGCGGGCCTCTAGTTTTTAAATACCTGATCCAAAATTTTGTAATAGCAAATAACCATAAAATTCCACCAGAATTTTATATCCTCTAATGACTAATGAGTTTTATACCAGCAGTTCTCCAAACCTATTCTTTAATAATACATTTGCTGTGTTTTCTTATTTAAAAAGGGGTTATGCCCTAGCTGGTTTGGCTCAGTGGATAGAGCGTCAGTCTGCGGACCAAAGGGTCCTGGGTTCAATTCCATCAAGGGCACATATCTTGGTTACAGGCTCCTCCCTGGCCCAGCTCTTGTCAGGATGTGTGCGAGAGGCAACCAATGGATATTTTTTCTCACATCAATGTTTCTCTCTGTCTTTCCTTCTCTGTTCCACTTTCTCTAAAAGATCAATGAAAAAATATCCTCGGATGAGGATTAACAACAAAAGAAAGGATTACATTGCTATTGAAGAAATTCTTACTTAAAAAATTTTTATTCATATATGTACAAAACAATTCCACTGTTCAAAGATAATTTAAGTTATTTGGTATGTTTACTTTCATTTTTATTAAATTAATGTATTGTTTCCCAAACTGTAATTTAAGGGACATTTTTCCTGTAGATGATAATATGATGTTAATATATCTATTCCACTAAACGCAGTCTTCTGTGGTATTAAATGGTATAAAGCAGTTTAAGCAAAGTTAGCAGATATCTTTATTGCACAATTTCTCAAAATCTATAATGTGCTAACATTTATTATGACTTTTCAAATAATAAATGCCTTAGGAAGTAAAACAAATTTGGGTAGCAATCATCCAGCTTAAGAAACACTAAAATTATATTATACTAGAGGATTCATGCACTGGTGGGGTCCCTCAGCCTGGCCTGCACCCTCTCGCAGTCCGGGACCCCTTGGGGGATATCAGACTGCCAGTTTCGGCCTGATCCGTGCAGGTCAGGCCAAGGGACCCCACTGGTGCTCATCACCAGGCCTCTAATATGCATATAAGACCTTTGGTTAATCTCTTCCCACCTTTTTCCCTCCCCTCTTCCCTCTGATATTCATCAATGTGTTCCATGTTTCCATACCTATGCATTGAGTGTCTGCCCCTTGGTGGTCAGTGTGCATCATAGCTACCAGTTGAATGGTCGATGGTTGGTCGCTTAGGCTTTCATAACATATAGATGGGAAGGGTATTTCTATATCATGCAATAATTTCAAAACCATAATTTTATGGCTACAAATTATTAGTATATTTAAGTCTCCCATACTATACTAATTTTTTCCAATTTCTGTTATCTTTATATATAAACTAGGGGCCCGGTGCACAAAAATTTGTGCACTCAGGAGGTCCATCAGCCTGTGCCCTCTCACAGTCTGGGACCCCTCTGGGGATGTCCACCTGATGGTGTGCCTGGTCAGCCTGGGTGAGGGGCTTATGGCTGTTTGCAGGCTGGCCAAAACCCCCAGTGTGGATCCTCACCCCATTGGGGTGTGGCCAGCCTGGGTGATGGGCTGAGGGGCGCTTTCAGGCTGCCCACAGTCCCTTCAGGTTTTGGGTCCCTACTGGGGTACCTGGCCAGCCTGGGTGAGGGGCTGATGGCTATTTGCAGGCTGGCCAAGCCCCCCAGTAACGCCCCTCACCCCATTGGGGTGTGGCCAGCATGGGTGACGGGTTGATGGTTGTTTGCAGGCTGGCCAAGCCCCCCAGTAATGTCCCTCACGCCATTGGGGTGTGGCCAGCATGGGTGAGGGGCTGATGGCTGTTTTCAGAATTTCAGGCTGCCCACAGCTCCCACTGACCCAATTTCCCAGCAAGGCTGGCTGGAAGCAGGTTTCTGGGGTTTGTTTATCTTCTATAATTGATACACTGTTCCTTTAAGCCGGGGTCTAGGCAGTTAATGAAACCTCCTCTGCTTCAGCTCTGGCTTCTATAATGAAACAATGTTTAATTAGAAGTCAGGCCCGGCCTGATGTTTGCCTCAGCTCCTAGGATTAAAACATTTGTTGCAAATATGTTGTTCTGTGGAGCAAAGAGACGCCCAGGCGGCCCACAAACAGTTTCACTCCTGCTGCAACGGACGGACTTTACTCAGCTCCCTGAGTGCCAGCTTCTATGTTGGCTGGTGGGCATGGCTTAGGTGTCCCGAAGAAACGGTTAATTTTAATATTATGCTTTTATTGGTTAGAATGTTATTGCATATGATATGTTCCTTCAGATTACATGCTAACCTTTTTTTAAGAAAATGTTACCAAACTAATGTACATTTCAAAGAGTACTTTCACTAAACTTGTGTTGAAAGTGTATCACTTGATAAATATGTGTTAATTTGAGTGGCACAAAGTGAGAACACATTTTTATTTTCATTTACATTTATGTGCCTAATAATAAGACTGGATTTTTATCATTTGCATGTATCTTTTTTAGACTGAATTTTAGATCTCTCTCCGCACATATCTTTCATCTCACTGTTTTCAATCTTGATTCTTCTCTAAAATCTATAAAAATTCCTCAAGTTTGTTTTCCACATCATTCATTTATTATTTCAAAACACTAATTCTTCTTTCTCACCTCCTCTGTAGGCTTATATCCCACTCCTAAGTTCAGTATTCCTTCAATCTTTCCTACCTTTCTTAAAACATGTTTTCTCTGCTGCAGTTTCACAGATACCATACCTTCTACCTTCTGCTATACTAAACTGTTTTTTAAATGTTCTTCTAAATAGTTGCAAAAAATGTGCTTTTCACTTGCATCTCCAGGATGACATGGCTTTAGCCTGAAGTACAACAGTATATGTTCATGGCTCCCACTTAGCTGAGTTTTTCTATTTCCTTTTCCTGTGATGATGACAGTGTCCACCATCAAACAGAGGGCTTGCCTTGTGCTCTTGAATGGCTATAGAAATCCCTGCTCAATACTGTAGCTGGAATATAGATAAATATAAAGAGTTACAAGCCCAATTCTCAGTGACTTAAGTTCATTTAAATCTGGCCTTCTGGTTTGCAAAGGGATCTCCGCTTCAAACACTGTTGGTCTGAAAAGAATCACCCACAGACTAAAATGCCTTAGGCTTCCGTTCTCCATTTCCACCTCGATCCCTCTACCTGAGGTGTTCCTTTCAGGATAGAGCATTTAGTGACTCTAACTCTCCCTCTGCTTCATGTTCTTGCTACTTTCTTTGTTCTGACCAGCTGCTGTACAGATGTAAGATAATGGAGGCATAAGTGATGGGAATACAACAGCAACCTCAGAAAAGCAGCACTCCTGCCTCAACGGAGAGCTGCCCCATTTTCTCTCTGTTCAAGGATTATGGCTTGAGATTGGCTCTGTTTCCCAGTCCATTTCCCTGTAGGGTGAGGAAATGAATCAAAATGTCAAGCAATTTGTCCTAGCCAGCTTTGCTCAGTGGATAGAGCGTCAGCCTGTGGACTGAAGGGTCCCAGGTTCAATTCTGGCCAAGGGCACAAGCCTGGGTTGTGGGTTCGATCCCCAGTAGGGGGCGTGCAGGAGGCAGCCGATCAATGATTCTCTCTCATCATTGATGTTTCTATCTCTCTCTCCTTCTCCCTTCCTCTCTGAAATCAACAAAGAAATATATATTTTTTTAAAAAAAGTCAAGCAATTTACTTCTTTTCCTCCTCATTACTGCATTTGTTTGTTTCTAGGTCTTCATTTGTCTTTTAGCAGAAAATTGTAAGGGACTGCATTGGCAACTGCAGTCAAATGCTATTTTTAATGGGAAGCCTCTCTAAATTTTAAGTAAGTTAAAATCTGATTATTTCACTGTCAAGCACAAGAACTCATTTGATCCCTTCATGTAACTTTATTTATTTTAAATCAATTTATTAATGCTGAAAAGAACAACACACAGGAGACTCGCAGGCACTGTTTATCTAGCAGTCACAAACACATCACCAGTGGCAGCAATGCGAGCTCCTTTTCTTCTCTGGTACCTGACACCAGAAAAACGGAACATTAGCAGGCTTTCCCAGTAGTTGAAGTTGAGGGGGTTAAGAAAAAATAAGCATTATCTTTCGCCTTCTGGGTTTTGTTATTCACATAGTTTTGTTAAATAACATGGCAATGTTTTCATATTTTCTACCATTCTAGACCACACAGGCAGACTAAGCTCACTCGCTTATCACTGATGAGCATCAGGTTGTTGGCAAGATGGAAGGATTCAGCCCCATAAATTTCTCATTGCCATTTTGACACTTGAATAACACCAAGTAGACTTTCTGTGCACAGTTTACTTTTATATCCCATACATCTAGCTGACTCAAAAGAAGGTAAAAGAGGGGGATTACAGATCAATGTTATTAGAAATTAGCTTCTCTGAAGGTCTGTACTAGACACATTTTAACTGTGATGAGCCACTTCTGAAAAGACTCATCTGAACACCGCTGCAACTTATCAGCAACTGTGGGAGAGTCCGAGAACCCTGAGTGTAAATCCTGGCTCTACTACTTAATAGCTGTGTGACCTTGAGCAAAGCAATTAACCTCTCCATGCCTGCTTCTTCAGATGGTCAGTAGACTTAAAGAGATAAGGCAAGCAGCATAGCTGTTAGATAAGCGTCCTATAAAAGTTTCGTGTTGTCCTCATCCCCCCATATATTTTTAAATAAAATGATCAATCTTTCCATGAAGTGAATCTGCACTTACTGGAGTAAAGGAGAGGAAAGGCTCTCTTTGGTCATTAACTCCAGTGGTTTGCCAGTAATCAGTAATTTGCCTAAAGATTGCTTTTTACACCTAGATGATTAGATCTTATACCATCCAATGGATACTAAGCTTATTCTAAGAAAAGCAAATGTGAATACTTTATCCTTTTTGATTAAAGTATAAAAGAGGAAAAAGTGGGTAGTCCACAGAGGAGGAAAATCAAACAAACAAACAAAAAATACCGAGATGCACTGGAAAATAGACCCTATGTTTACGAGCTTAGCCTAGAGCAAAGATTCTCAAGAGAATCACCTGGGGTTGGCCTTTATGAAAATAAGTGATCACATTTTTGGCTCACACAATGACAAGGAAATATTACCTGCTTTTCCTGGGCTGAAACGAGGTCTGCTTAAGTTTAGTGCAATACACAAAGGAGAATTCCGAACAGAATATTATTGGGCCCCTCAAGACTTTGAATGAATAGAGACTCATGAGAGTGAAAAATATGTTTATAATTATCAGAATGTAGGATTTACTCCATTTTACAGAAACACAAAGTACTTAGGAAAGGTTTTTAATATGCACTGAGTTTTTCAAGAACACAACTATGCAAGTCAAGGAATTTGTTTTGTTCAAAGTCCTGTCACAAGTGGTTCATCCCATCAAACACTTGCACCCACAATCTCAATACTGCTTGTTTTTGCATTGCTGATACAACAATTTTTTTTTTAGCCTGAATCGTAGCTATGGTCATCATAGTGATGCTACACATATACTAGTATACAAGAATCTATTTCATAGTTCTTGGAATGGTCATGCCCAGTTATTTCCATATAGAAATTCATGTTATTTTTTTAAATATATGTATTAAGCTAGCCATTTGACTCAGTGGATAGAGCGTCAGCCTGTGGACCGAAGGGTCCTGGATTCAATTCCAATCAAGGGCGAGTACCTTAGTTTCAGGCTCCTCCCCGGCTGGGGCGCATGTAGGAGGCAACCAATCGATGTGTTTCTCTCACATGGATATTTCTCTGTCTTTCCCTCTCTCTTCCACTCTCTCTAAATATCAATGGAAAAATATCCCCGGGTGAGGATTAAAAGAATAAAATGTATGTGTTAAAATTTTCATAAAAAATAACTTATTTTCATATGACTTTTGCTTTATTTTATAAGAGGATTACAGTTGAGTATCATATCATCTTCTATCACTCAGGATGTTAAGGTGCTGTCAAAAATGATGAGACAGCATGGAATTTGAAGGAATATAGAGCTACACAGCTTCATGGTAGTTCTCAAACATAAGTTAGACTATAAAAAATGCAATAACTCAGTTACTTTACTTTCAACTACAGATTACACAGAAAAGAGTAAGTATAACTTGAGTATAAAGAATTTAGGCTAGGTATTTTTAAAACAGCATCCTGAAGAAAAGGACTACAAATCATTAGAATGAGAAATTTCTTATCAGCATATTTAAGAATGTAATGAGCAAGCTTTCTTAAAAATTAAATTGCCTGCTTCTGCTGGTTCAGTATGTGCCAGGACCTGGTCCTTTCTTGCTAGCTTTTTGGCTATATAAACCCTTCCTTCAGGAAAAAAAAAAATTAAAACTGGTCTGTAAAAAAATTCTACAATTATTTATTTTAACTCCACAATGTTGCATAACTCATCCATACAAAATTCAATCTTCAGTAACAGCTTTAGTGTTTTTACAGTGATGGGGAGAAACTGAGGGTGAAGTGTGATATCTTTTCGGAGTTCTTAAAGCCTGATTATGGCATGTGCTGCTAGTCTAACCATGACCTCTTATCACCGCTGCAAGAAGATTTAAAAAAAAACAAACAAACAAAAAAACTAAAAAGAAACAAAGAAAGAAGAAATAACACTGGCCCTGGAAAGAGCAAAGCTTATTTTGGATATATTTTAAGCCCAGTACTATAGCAGTGACTATAAAAAATCTGAATTTAGTATCACATCCATTAAATTGAGGACAATAATATATAAATTTAGGACAATAATATATAAATATATACATATCACCGAAATATAATAAAACCACTTGCAACTTTAAACAAGAATTTTAAAGTAGTTCAAAGTTTGTTTTATTTTTTTACTGATTGATTTTAGAGAGAAAAAGGGAGAAAGGGAGGGAGTGGGAGGGAGGGACAGAGAGAGGAAGGGAGGGCGAGACAGAGAAACATCAATTTGTTGTTCCACTTATGCATGCACTCACTGGTTGATTCCTGCATGTGTCCTGACTGAGGATCAAACCCTCATCCCTGGCAAATCTGGGCAACACTCTAACCAACTGAGCTACCTGGCCAGGGCCAAACTTTGATACTCACTACAAAGCACAATTCAGAACTGAGTGAAAGTGGTTAAAAGATACGACCTTCCAGTTACAAAATATGTACGTTCTATATAGCATGTAATGTACAGCATGGTGACTGGAGTTAATAATACTTTACTGTAGAAAGTTGCTAAGAAATTAAATCTTAAAAGTGCTCATCACAAGAAGAAAGCATTGATGTATGGTGATGGATGTTAACTAGACTTGTGGTGGTCATTGCACAATGTATACAAATAGCAAGCCTTTTGTTGTACACCTGAAACTAATATTTGTCAATTATATAGCATTTTTAAAAAACAGTAAAATTCAGTTACATAGTTTATGTTCTCAAGCTTTACAAATTAACATATATTAATCAATAAAAATCTTTTGAGAGAACATCTCACATATTTGACAACTGTGTTGGTCAAACTTCAAAATGGCCTGAGTCTCTCCCAGGGGGCCTTCTGTTATTTTTACACTATGAACTTCATGTCATGAGAAATTTAGTAAACCAAACAAATTGCTGGTTTTAAGTAATAAACAGCATTTGTTCATTTTAAATAAATCAAGACTATACTACTTCAAATCAGTAAGTTTGACAGTGATAATACAACTAGTGGTACCAATCTGTGTCTGCAGGTCCCTAGGAGTCTGAAAACTCCAGACTGGGGACAGGAGGCCACAATATATTAGGTTCTAAAAACAAAATATGGCTATTAAGAGCAAACCAATTTTTCACAAATGGACTTTCAGTTTTAAACCACCCAATATTTCTTTGTCTAAATTCCAGAATTTTTCCTGTAGCTGAAATTCCACACATGGTCTCCATATCCCCAAAGAAATGCCCTCTCCAGATGAGTTCCTAAGAACAGCACTACGTTTCTTCGAAGTCAGCAAGCAATTTATAAAACTACAGTAGCCCCCAAGGGAAGATCAACTGGCAAGTATAAAATTACTTTATATACACTGCAGTAGTTGTTCTGTCTACATTTTAAGGAGAGAAATAAGACAATGATGATCAAAAAATAAGATACAAGGAATAAGATCATTTTAATGTGGGTGCTTATCATTACATGAAGGAAATACTACTGATTAATTTTCATGGCCCTATAAAATATTTGAATCCCCTATTGAACTGGCAAGTATCTAAATGTAATAAAACAAATCATGTACTTTCATGACCATAACTGCATTTGGAACTATGAAAAGTAACATGTTAAAATATCTTATTTTTAGTCATATTAAAATATAGCAGCTTACTTACAAACTATATTTTGAAACATGTGACTTGAAGAAATTAATTTATATAGGTGCTTTAATTTATAAATTGTTTATATTGGTTATATGCTAAAATTTATATTGATGCTTCATATCAGACATATAGTAATGTCCATATATATGTGTGTGTACAAACATATTTTTTATATCTATACAGATTAATTGAATAAATTTTCTTCCAAATATTCACTGATGCCCACAGTTGACATTCAAAATACTGTCCAACTGATGTGGCCCATATGTAGCCAATGAGAATGGAGGCCGGCCATATAGAACCAAGACGGCCTTGCCAGTGCCCTAGCTGAACACTGTGTCTCCTTCCACTGCTCCAACCTGCAATAACCAATGCGTTTTGTATGTGTGAGAAACACCAGTTGCACTGGACACACATAAGAAAGAAGGAAAACTGTGTTCACCTTTAGCACGAGTTACCAGAAAAATACATATTTTCTCCATCTGTTCCCACTCTCATGACCACTCCTCCTTAGGGGCTTCCATTCATGCAACATATATTTATTGATAACCTACTAGGGGCCAGACACTATGCCAGGTGTGTCTGGGAGAAGGAGATGTACAAGACAAAGACAGGAAATTACAAGACGCACAGGAGCTTACACACAAGTTAATAATGGAGTTGAAGAGAATAAGCGTTTCTTTATATGCACGTTTATGGCTCCTTGCTTTTATTGTATAAGACATTATATGCCGAGCACTGATCTAACAGCTTTAAAATTGCCTCCATTGATTCATTTATGTCGGCATAAACATAAACATATAAAAATTCAAGTAACAATTCAATAATTAAGAAAAATAGAAAATAACAACAGCAAGATAAAATAACACTTAAATTAGAGGCATGTATTCAAAAAATATCAGTTACTAGATTATGAGAAAATTTAATTCAGGAAATTGATAGAATAAAAATAATTTTATATCAAGGACAAAAAACATGCTCTAATACTAATAGTGACTTCTTCTCAAAACTAAATTCTATGGCCATTGAAATCTATTCTTTTAATCTAAGATAACTCATGTCTACTTTAATTTGCAAAATTTAAATCAAAACTATATTTTGAAACATATGACTTAAAGAAATTAAGGTTAACCATACTTTTAATTCTTAAGTCCAGCAAGTTATAAATCCTTCAACATTATCAGGTAATCATAGAAACCAACAAATTAGTTTGACAAAGAGTCAATCTCAACTTTTTTTAAATCAAAATGACTTAAATTTGGAAATGTAGCATATTCCTTTCTGAGGATGTTAACTGATGAGTTTACATACTCTACTGAGCTTACCAATAGGACTTGCATGATGTTCATTAATCCTATAAGGATTTTCCCCTCACTAGCAGGAAGACAGTTACTCTAGCATTCTCCAATTTATACAAAGGTTTGTGAATTTCCATTGGCAATAGAAGCATCTATTTATTTATTCAATAAACATTTAATTAGCACCTTCTACAAGCAGTGAATTTAAGGAACGCATGCCAATCACCGTGCTGGCCACACCCAGGCAAGTCTGGCTATTTACTGTGCTCTTGGGAGACAGAAGACAGAAGAAATGAAAGTTTATTCTAAGAAGAAAGGGAAAAAAACAACACATGGATAGAGAAAGATATTCAAGGTCTAAAAGCAATCTAGGATACCTGCTTGGAGCGGGTCCAAGAGAAAATGGGGGTGGGGGCTAGGCGATCAGTGATTAACCTGAAGTCTACACACTCCCAAAAGCTTCATTCACAGAGTGCAGGCTAGCACCTGGAGGGGTGAAAAGATTTCATCTGTGTTTTTTAAAAATATGCATTTAGCTGAAATTTGGCATTTCCTTTAATTATGGAAGTAGGCAACCAGTCACAGTATCAATACCTGTGACCTTGTCACCAGTGGAAATCCATTTTCATATCAGATCTAGTTGTTACAGAGAGCTCACAATGTTGTTGACTTATTAACTACTTTGAAACTGAAGCACTCATGCCACTAGAGCTTATTGTTTCATGCTCAAAAAGACTCGTGTATATTTTATATTTTGAAAACTGTATCTCACTAACTGGTTTCCTCTGTAATACTATGAATTTTTTTTCCATTCAAAAATGATCTTGAGGATGGCATCTATCGGTTTCCCTAGACTGCCAAAGGGATCGATGGCACAAAAAGGAAAGAACAACTGCTCTGAAGCATGAGGGAACGAATTTTTAAAAAGGTAGGAAGGGCTGTGTTGTTATCTCCCTGCACTGTCTCAACTCTGTAGTCCGAACTGGCTACACACTGAGAGCCCTGGTGCTCTGTGCTATGTGAGGGCTGAGGGAACGGCATCAACAGGAACGAAGTGGAAGGAAAGAAGCAAATCAGGGGACAATCCTCTATATGCTGGGGTTTGACTGAAGACTGGAGTAAATGGAGAGAACACACTACACCCTGCAGCAGGCCACCGCTGCTACAAAGCTCCATTGACCACTAGCCTTCCCTTTGCTTCTAGCTCTGGTTGTCTCTCCAGACCTTATTTCTCATTTCCACACCCTTCAGTCCGCTCTATAGGGCACCCCCCCTAGAACTAAACACCCAGTGACATAAACAAGTCAATACCCAAAAGCCTTCGTACTTTATCTGATCACCCGCCACATCTAATCAAGGACCTGCTTCTGTGCCGTACACTCTGTCTTTCCTCCTGACTAAACAGTGTGTGTGTCCATCCAGGCGAGGCCCCACCCCAGTGCCTTTTTTGCACTAGTTCCCATGGACCCTGGCTAACGCAAGGACAGCGCCACAGCAGTGTCATTCCACCCCCTTGTACCTCGAAACAGGATCACTCCCATGCTGGATTTACTTCCATGTTTCAAAAATCAAAACCAAAAAGGTCTCTTGGCTCTCTTCCTACTCCAAACATTTTTTTCCTCAAGACAACCGTCTACACTTGCTGCCCACAATGTCTCCTTCCACTCTTGTCCTCGCTTGAAACCGAGAGGATGGTTTCCAATCTTGTCCTCCACGTCCCAGCCTGCTTTCGTCAAGGTCATCAGTTGTCCCTCCCTGCTGCTGAACTTTAAACAGGATTTCATTAAGGTTACCGGTTCCTTGTCCTTAATACACTTTCCTCACATGGCTGCCTGTTCACACACAGTGCCTTCTACCTCACCCCTTCTTATCCTCTTTTGTTGGTTCCTCCTCATCTCCCCAACTTCCAAACCTCAGAGAGCTCCAAGGTCAGTCTTCAAATTTAGTTTCTATCTACTCTCACTTTCTAGTTTCATCCACTCTAGTGCCTTTAGCAAAAACCTATCTGCAATGCAACTCAAAATCCTATCTCCAGCCTCCTCCCCGAGCTCCAGCCTCACCCATCCATTTTAATGAACATCTCAACACGTCCTAAAACCGAACTCCTGATTTCACCCACACCCTCCCCTCTCGGGCTCCCCTGGCCAGCCCATAAATGGATATTCATCCTTTGATCTGAAAAAAAAAAATCCTTGCACTTGTTCTTCATGCTCCCCTATTATTTATGTCCCGCATCCAACTCAATCTTTTCAGTTCGTCCTGTAAATACATGGGGTCGTGCTCTCTGTCCTCAGCTCCATGCCTTCCACTCCAGCTTGCCGGGATAACCGCAGGAGGCTCCAGCAGTTCTGTGTTCCCATCCTTCCTCCTGGCATTACTCTCCATGCAGCAGTCAGAATGCTCTTTTGAAAGCCAATGACAACTCATGTTACTCCGTTGATTAAAACATTCCCAGGACGTTCCTTATCACTAGAAACACAAGCTGAAGCCTTTAAGGCTGCCTGCAAGTCCGAGCATGACCGAGCTGCCTGTCACCTCTCCGAACAACTTCTTGGTGCTCTACCCCGGGGTCCTTGAGACCCAGGCAGGCTGGCCTCCTCCTCGCTGTGCTTCCAGCATTTCAGTCACATTGCTGCCTCAGGTTATCTTCATCTGCCCCTCCCTCCCCAGCACGTCTCTTCCCCCACAGAAGATGAATTCTACATTCCCCCTAAAAAATATACAAAGATCACTGCAGTGATTAGTTCTTTAAATAATTCCCCCCTTTTCATACTTCTGTTACTGAAAGATGTCCCCATTGGATACTTAAGGGGGTTAATTACAGAGAACTGTTATACACAGCAATTCAATGAATTTTAGTTCCCCTCCTAAAATGACTTGCATAGACTCAATGAAAGAGCTTAACTGAAACTTAGCTTACCCTTTCTATGAATTCCTAACTGAATCCTAAGATTATGGCAGATAGGCTAGAATTCATCTGCCAATACTTCAATTATATTAAGCGGGATATTTTTATGCTTACTTTCACTGCAATTTGCAAGACACCTTTTAATATACTTGGTAAGTTAACAAAGATTAAATACAGATTCCTGGGGGACAATAATTCTTCTACAGTTTTTTCCTGTATCCTGATTGCCTACTAAGTCAAAATAATAACACTCACTGAGTTAGCATGTCTTCTTAAAGGGTTACATGTCAATGTACTACACCCCACATGTTCGCTTATACCTAGACAGCATTTTAATTAAAAACAGGTTTTAATAGAGGATGTAGATACGGGATTGAAATTTTAGGAGTCTCCCTAAGTTTTTGAAAACAGTCTTTCTTAAAATATGAATTTCCTGGTTATTGTCAGTCTCACCTTTTCTAACCAAACAATATTGAAGTGCCTTAAAATACAAAACTTTTTGGTACTGAACTGAAATGACTAAAAAACATAAATTTAGCCGAGGAAAACTATTCCCTCATGTAACTTTTTACCCAAGTACTTACTCTTTAAATTATGTAGTTAAAAATCTTCTGTGAAATATGTCATCTGTGATATCTTGAGGATTTCTTTCTCTCGTCCTTGAGGGTTAACATTCTATGTTGCTCTCAGTGGTGACAGCAGAGAGGTCTCGGAGGAGCTAAACCAGAGGAACCAGCACAACTACTAATCTAATTCTTCCTCCTCCTTCCTCTCTGGATTTCCCCTGAAGAGCACAGGTGGAAATACAAGGTTTCGAGGTTCTGGCCCACTATTATCCTCTCAGCCACATTCATTAATCTTATCAATTTGCACTCCTGATTAATGAAAACCATGGCTCACTGAGAATTACCCAGCGATCAATATGAAAGTGATTTGGGATTCAGAGCCATTACTTCTTTTTTCAGCATGTCTTTCTTCCCTCGAGCAAAATCCTGCATCAAATTAGACTGCCAATGTCTGGGAGTGTGGGTGGAATCTGAGAGACAAAGAGGGAGGCAGAGAGAGAGACTGGCCTACATCCCATCTCCAGCCTTCTGCAGCAGCCTCCGTACTTAGCGCACCCCATCCCTGTGGCTCATGGGAGGGGCATAATGGGGAACTGACTGGGGTCTTCCTACACTGTCTCCCAGATGCTGTAATCTTGAGCAGAGAAGGTGACCCGAGACAAGTCATCCACACCTGGGAATATCTAGAGATAAGTCAAGAGGCAGTTGGCTCCAGTCCTAAAGCCAATGAGTTCAACTTCTTTGAGCTGCTCTGAATCTTCCCAATAAACCTATTTTCCTTTGCTTCCTGTAACTGTAATAGAGGGAGCTGGATGGGACAGGGGTAGGGGACAAGAAAAAGCAAATCCACAACAGAAAAGCAATCCACAATGAAATGATTCAAAATACACAATCCACAAAGAAATATTCAAGTAATTCAAGTAATTTGTGCTTATTAAAATCATACTGATGATTCAAAACAGAAAGAAAAGTGGACTTGCATTTAATACTCCTCCCAAGTTCTTTGTCTAGGGTGGTAGCCACACTATGCCAACGAGACTGGAAGTGCACTGTGACACTGGAGCATGAGATGAGGGCCCGACACACAGGAGGTGAAGGTGAGCTGCATCTCAATGAGCGCAGAGAGGAAACGACCCGTACGCCTTCTCATCCAGTCCTTGCTTACCGAAACAAAAACGAAATCACTCACCACACTCACCACACTGCTTTTGAGTAGAGCACTTGGCGCTTCCATACACTTTTCTTTTTTTTTTTTAAGTTTCTAATTTAATTTGTCATTGAGTGAACCAAACACATAAAATAACAACCAAAAATAAACCTTCAACTCAATATTCTGATTAGTTCAAACAAACTTCTCCAATAATCCAGCCTGTTCTGACCAGCGTAACCAGGATGAAAGAGCCCCAGCTCTATTATGTTGCTGGGGAAGAATGGCACCATTGCCATTCATCTGAAGTTAGACACCTGAAAGGAACCTGGACAGAGGAAACACATCAAAGACCCAGCGAAGCGTGACTTCAAAAGGCACCGCACAGATGTGAGCTTCTGGGAAACAGCCTTCCCCGATGCCAGAGCTCCAACGTGGAAAATCTCCCAACAGCATCACCACAAACTCTTTTCATAATGAATTCCCACAGCTTTACCTGGCAGAGGCTTCCTGTTTATTAATAGAATAACTAAGAATAAAACAGTGTGTGGTTCAGACCAGGGACACCACCGTCCAGCTGCCAGGATCCCACAACTTGATAATTTACTGGCTGTGCTGGAGCCTGGGTTTTCCAGGGTTGATATAAGTATTCAATGTAATTATATTTTAAACCTTAAGACAGTAACTGGCATACAGTAAATCCTATTCCTGATGGGAAAAATCAAGAGGTTTCTTTACTATCCAAGTCCCATGCCGAGATCTGCGTATCAGAGTAAATGGATAACTAACTCTGTTTCCTAAAAACAGACAGGCAGACGTAAGAGTGTGTTTATGTATGTATAAAATGAAAATATCATTAAATGTAAAAGGTCCTGAACAGTACTTCCAGTAAGGCATTTTTATTAATGAAGACGGATTTTCTTTCTCTTAGTTATTTTTCATACTGTAATTATCTCCGAGGAAACCTGGGGTTAAGAGTTCACTTCTAGCTTTTAAAATGTTCTGCAGCACAATTACAGCTACTAAACACATTCACAGACTAAGTGTAATGGCCAAGGATTCAAAACATGTTAAGAAATAGTGTGTTCTCAGATACTTTTTACGATGGTTGCTAATATTCAAGAGGCGGCTAATTCCAAAGACTTGTAAACAGAAGTGAGTTTTGGATAATAACTTGCCCTCAAAATGGACGGTAATTTAGAGGGGGGGGGAACATGGTTAAAACATATCTAGGATATAATATTTAATAAATACTTTCAGTGTTCTCCTTATTTTATACATAAGCATGTGTTTTAAAGAGCCCATTAGATTTCAATGATGTAAGTCCTGCTTACACACACTTATGGGTACTGAAGGCTGTTTAAAGACACAGGTTAAACAACAACTATTGGATCATTCTTTTTACTCAAAGAATCAAGCAGAATTTTTTATTTCTATGTAAGTGTATTATGAAATATAATGTAGAACTGTAATTAATATCTATAAAGATAAAAGGCTAATATGCAAAGTGTCCCCTCGGGAGTTCAACGGGGAGGCTAGGAGTTCAATTGCTCACTATGATGTGCATGGACCACCAGGGGGCGGTGTGGAACGAAGGAAGGCTGTGGTCAGCAGCTGGAAGGCCCTGATCAGCCCTGATCCCTAGCCAGGCCTAGGGACCCTACCTATGCATGAATTTCATCCACCGGGTCTCTAGTTTAATGTAAAACAGGAGGCTTTTTTTACGCTTGTGCTTCAGCTACTTTTCCAAAGTCCCTGAGAGTATTCACTCGCCCTTCCCACTCCTCCTGTGGGAACTCTCGGTGTATCAACAGCATCGTTTCCCCTTCCCCAATAAGGCCTGGTTTACACTGGGGGCCCATGTCATCCCAGGGACCCTAACTCCATTCCCGGCCCCGGGAGGGAGTTCACAATCTAGCTGCCATCTAATCAGAGTCTCAGCACTGTAGCTGAAATCTCTGGGGCAAATGTACTTGGCTCTTCCTCTGGAGAGTAAGGGCATGAAGATGTGACGTAATGAGGACATCCCACCTGAGATGGCACCTCCTGACAGGTGCAGCAGAGCAGAGCCCAGGGTATCCCGGAAGACAGAGCTGGGTTCCTGTGACACCCTGAGCCTCCAGGTGAACCCTGCCTGAAGCCTGATACCTCCGACCTTTTAGATTCTGTGAGCCAATCATTTCTTTCATTGTTTAAGTGTTTGAGATGCATTTTATATAACAAGTTATAAATATTTTTCTTTTAAAAAAGTTGAATAAACATTGACTTAAGAGAGCAAAGATTTTATTATCCATCCATCTTTTCTCGTATCCAAGTCAATTCCCCTTCCTCGCTCTACATTCTCCTCTCCATCACTATTCCTGGGGCTTGACATCAAGAATGCCCATCAGTCCACACCCATCCCTTCCTTTATGATTTAGCTTAAAACTTCCAAGATCTTGTCTGTGGCACAGTCAGCCCAGAATTGCCTTCCCAAAATCTGAATGAAACTGTGTTTGCTTCTTTCTTGAATTTCATGCCATCTATACTCCGTGGCCATTTCTTCAGTGTGAAGAAACTGAACAAAGGTAATAGAGTTCTTCGCTTATGAACAATTTGGATTTTGTAAAAGTTTCCTTTTCTTCCTGAAAACCTATACCTGAGAATTCATCTTCCATTTTCCCTAAACTTTCAAAAACTTCCAACAAGACAGGAATCTTTACCTGCCCTCCTCCGCCTCCTAGTTTCAGGGGGAAAGTTCTTCTTTCTACCAAGAAAGACCATTCAACTTTTCTACTTGGATAAAGTAGAAAATTAACTCTATCTGTTCGTTTGTTTTACTTTTCCATAATGTGCAACTAAATTTTTTAAATTACCTGCGTGGCTCACATGATATGGTTTTGCACAGCACTGTCCCTGGGGCAGCTGCTGTGTGTTCTCTCCTGCATGACCACGCGAAAAGCCCTGTAGCCCTCAAGTGAACAGTGTGTCTCCTCTGTGTGTAACTCCCTATTTGCAATTCTGCTTCCTTCTCTTTTTCCAATAAGTAGTTCAGGGGCCATCTCATCCCCAGAGCCCTTCCCACCTGCCTTTCTTCCCTCCCTGGTGAAACTGTCTTCCTCCTCTGGGACCTGCTGTACAATTTACTGATTTCTATCGCAGACCCATAAAACTTGACTACAGATAAGTCCTTAAATTATACTGTTTTCAAGGCAGCAAATTTTTAAAAATTGCAATCAGGAAAAAAAAAGCCTTTAAAGAAAGGGGGGGGCAGTTTACATGTAAGACAGAAAACAACCAACTAGTATATTCACAAAAGGTCTTGCTCAATAATAGGCTTATCCAGGAAAGCGTAATGGAGAGCTAAGGTTTAGCCAGCATTCTAGCCTCTGCCCACTTCTCTGAAGTTGGGGATCCCATAAAAACCTGACTCCACATCTATGTGTTGCCTGCCTTAGGGTTCTGCAATGCCAAAAAATATTCCTAACAGCCTGACATTTACATCTCACCTAAAACCCATCCACAGTAAGTATTCATATTTTTTAAGAGAGAAAAAGATAAAGCACAATACTACTATTTATAAATATTACCTTCCAGATATCAGTTCCTGCCTAACCTTGCATCAAATGCAAAAATGTGAGTATAACAATGCATCTCTAACCACAAGAATAAATAACTGTCCATTTTACTTTGAAGTGAGTAGTAAAACTGTCCCTGTATTTCTGTTCAAAAAATGTTACTGAAATGTATACTTGCTAATAACCAGTTGCCCAGATCAGGAGGAAATGACCTTGTAAATTGTATTTTTTTTTAATTCAGAAGCATTTCATTTCTAATGTTTAAGAAAAATGAGTTTAGGCAGTATAGTATAGTAGTTAAGAGTGTGAGCTTTGATGTCAGACTACGTGAGTTCAATTTAGCTGTGAGATTATGGGCAAGTCACTTAACTCCTCAGGGTTATTTTTATTTTTTGAGGATTAAATAAGTTTATGAGGATGAATTAAAGGGCATTAAAGGATGCTTGGCAGAAAGTAAATGGCAAAAATAAGTTACTTATGCTTCTGAGCCAAAAAAAAAAATCATAAATCAAGTCAAAATGCAAACTGAGTAAATATTTCCAAATCTGCACAAAGGGCTATTTATTCCCTAATATATAGTAAGTGCCTAAAAAATAAACAAGAACAAAGTCCAACAAGTCATAAAAAATAACACGAAGAAACGTTTTACAAAAAAGAAATCAAACCTAAGTGGTTTTTAAACATATGAAAAGATGCTAAACCTCTCTCATAATAAGAAAATGTCAATTAAAACACCAATGAAATAACATTTTTCTTTATCAGCTTAGCAAAAGTTGGAGAGCTTGCTAAGTAAGACATTCACTGGTAGCACAGAGGAAAGGACACAGCTCACACAAGGTGGGTGGGCATGGAAATCGGTACAAACTCCATAGGGATGAGTACACTCCTGCAGTTCTGTGCACATATCTATATAAATAGAAAATGACTGGGAAACCAAATATTAGACCATATCCAAGCCCTGCATTTAAAATAATAATGTAGGTTTACATGTATTAATGTGGAATGACTAACAAAATACATTAAATGAAAGCAAGATATAGAACAGTGTATTTCAAGATACATAGCTGCTCTAATATACGCATATGCTAGCTACACTATTCGGTATCATGTGCATCTGTGTATCACACACACACACTAAACCTCCGAAAGGATGAACCTGGTTGCACAACTGTCTCTGAAGAGGACATCTGAATGTCTGGGAGACAGGAGCAGGAGGAAGCTTAGGTTTATCGCTTTTGAGTTTTATACATGTGCCGAAAAACCTATTCACTTGGTAAGTGAAATAACTTACTTTTAATTTTTTTTTTTTTGTATGCTATCTTCTTTTAATTGTATGTTTTGGGGTAGCATCCTATCTAATAAAGAGGGAATATGCTAACTGACCCTAGGCCGTCGCAAAGATGGCAGCGCCCACAGCCAGTAAGGAGGGAATGTGCTAACTGACTGCCACACCCTCAATGATGGCAGCGCTCAGTCCCCTCAGCCTCACCAGGGCAGCAGGCGCGAGAAAAGGCCAGGCCCGGCCCCAGGTGGGCCCAGCCGCTTTGCACGCCTGTCTCCAGAGTCCCCCAATCCCTTCAGCCTCCCAGCCGCCCAGGGCCACCCGAGGCTCAGGTAACCAGGGCCGGCCAAGGCTTGCACTGCCGGCAGTCGCAGCAGCAGAGGTGTTTAAGGGGGCGACACCTTCCCCTGATCACCAGGTCACCTCCCACCCTTGAGGGCTCCCGGACTGTGAGAGGGGACAGGCCAAGCTGAGAGACTGCCTCTCTCTAGTGCATGGATTTTCATGCACTGGGTCTCTAGTTGGTTAATAAAATTATATAGGTTTCAGGTATATAATTCTGAATGTACATGGATGTGCCCTTTGAGCTAAAATACAGTATCTTCTGAATATTGCATTGTGTGGTCACCACCCCAAGTCAAGACTCCTTCCATCGCCATGTATACCCCCTTTCCTTCTTCTGCCTCCCCCCATGCCTTCTTCCCTGCAGCAATCACCATACTATTGTCTGTGTCCATGAGTCTTTCTTTTTTCTTTGCTTAAGCTTTTCACTCTTCTTACCCAGCCTAGAACCCTCTCCCCTCTGACAGCTGTTCTCTGTATCCATGAATCTGTCTCCAAAATTATTTACCTTTTAAAACCAAAATTCCAAGCCCTTTTCAGTCTGTTGCACCAAGCCCTTAAAGCACCTACCCATGCCCAAGAACCACAAGTGGGTGAGTCATTATTGAAATAATGTCCTTCAGTGTCTCCAGCAGTCATCGCCTCTCGTGGCTCTCTAGGAAAGACTTCCCCTAAAGTAAGATTTGAATGTGTAACAAGAAACAGTACTGACAACCACTTCACAGACTGTCATTACCATCAACTGGAAAAACGATGGCTCTTAAGGGACGAGTAATCTCACTGTTTAAGAAAAAATAACATGGTTTTAGGAGACAGAATCTTTACATAGAATTTTACAAAACTGACACATGATGAATTGGCATCTAAAAATACATTACTGCATCTTTCTGGTCATATCTGCTTAATCACCAAAGAAATTACCCCTACAACAAAGTAAAATATTTTGCCAACTAATGTAATTTATTCCAATTCTGAAAATTTTTTAACCCTACTAGAAAGTCATTCCATTTTTTAAAGGCATTTATTTAAGAAAATAATTTCAGATGGTGTTAGCATGTAATGGGGATAACTTTATAGTTGAAGAGCTGTGTGCAAACTGCTGCCCCTCTCCCTCCCCACCCCCCAAAAAAATACAGTATTAACAAATCATGTCTTGCATTTTAAAAATTGCTGTAAAGATAAGCCTGGGTGTTCTATAAAAAAAATTAAAACACCTTATAGAAAAATCTATGTCTTCTAAAACTGGCCAAGAAACTTCAAAAGTAAATATTTGTCAAATGGATAACAAGCTGAGGAGAAGCGACTATTTCCTATCTTTAAAGAATATTTCCAAAGAAAAACAAATACACAGCACAATATTCAGATGCCCCCGAGATTTCCATGACAGCCTTCCCTAGAACTGTCCAATCAGTGGGGGGGAAATTAGTCCCCTTTATTATCAAAATATCTCAAGTAGCCACCACCACTTCCCTTTCCGAGTCAGATCTGCAGGAGCGGCTAACTGCTGTGTGTGAGGATGCTGAACTTTCTGTACTGGATAATCAATGATCCAGAAAATATAAAACACTCCCTTTCTGGTGAACCATTTTATTGGTTCTGGTTCATAATGTTCTAAACTAGAGAATTTCATTTCCTACACTAAACCCTAATCTCCTAGTGAAACAGGAGTTTGAGGTCTTTGAACAGATTTAATTCTGACCAGTTTTTCACTGCTTATTATAGCAGACTTCAGCGATTCATTCAAAAGAGAAATCTTTCAAAAGGGAAAAAAAAAAAAAACAATTTCAAGGGGGGGCGGGGGCGGAGAAAAAGCCTCTCAGCTTTTCAAACCAAAGAGGAAGGAGCAGGGGTTAGTTTTTAAGTGTACAAAGCTGCAAGAAGGAGGGAAAGGGAAGGGAGAAACATACTAAAAGTAGGGAAGATGGTGGGACAAATTTAAGGGGGACAAGGAGGAGAGGAGACGAGAGGATAAGGGAGATGACCTAGGGAAGTGCTCTGTGCCCACTATACTTGTAAGGCCTCTGGCATCCAACTAATCCTGATTCTCAATGACTTCCTGCAGTCAGCTGCCTGGGGTGATTCCCTGCAGGCACACCCCCAGGGACACGGCTGAGCCTCCTGCCGCCCCACAGCAGCCTGGGAAAGCTGTTTCAAGTTGCGATCTTTGAATCCCCACATATAATGGGGACCGACTGGCAATGTTCAAGTCATGATTAGCATATTTCAAGCACAATAATATTTTGTTCTATTTTGCACAATTTGCAAATATCAAAATAAATGATTTCATGTAAACCGAACATTACACTCTGTGTGGGGACTTCTCAAACGCACCTGCATACAGGGAAGCATCTGTCTTTTCAAGTTTCAAGAACAAAAATGTCTAATCGCATGTATCAGGATTATCGGGTGACTATGTTTATAATATCCAGATATCATAATACCCGAGTGTACACAGGGCAATTCATTTACTCATAATTTACTGACTTCCTCGCTTGCACACTCACCCAATATTTATTCTGTGCCCACTATGCGCTCAGAACAGTTGTGGGTCCGTAATACCCTACAGTGTGGAGAGACGACAAACAAGCCAACTGTATCATTACACTGTGAGGTTTCTAGGTGGAACACAGCCAGTAACGAGGGCAGCAACGAGGGCAGCTTGTGAGTGTGGAGTGCTAGAGGGCCTATCACCTACCTTTGGGCTAAGCATGGATGTGCCCTTTGAGCTAAAATCTGACATATGAGAAAACAATGGCCAAGCGAGGATGAGGAAGCAAGCATTTCAAGGGAAAGACTAACAAACAGGTACAAATCCCCCAAAGAATGAAAGAAAGGAAATGTAGAGAACAGTCAGTGCCCAGATAATGGGGCTGTTTCATGGGCCTTGTTAAGGGTACTTTCTTTACCCTGAGAATGATGAAAGGTTATTGAAGATCAAATAAAGCATGATGATCTCTAATATTTATTGATCACTGAGTAAATGTCAGGGACTATTTTAAGTTCTTCATACTAATTAACCATTTTAATCTTCGTAACAACTCTATGAAGCAGGTCCTACTTCTTCCTACATTTTAAAGGTGAGGAAACTCTGTAAACGACAGAAAGTTATGTGGCATGCTCAATGTGCGAGCAGAGTGGGGATCTGACCTATGCAGTGTGACTTGTATACTCCTCTTTCTACAAGAGACCGCCCTGATTATGCAGGTAAGCCAGCTCCACGGAAAAAATACACCTTCTCCATCAAGGCTTAGGGATTCTAGTTAACTGGAGGAATAATAATGTCTAAAATAGATAAGTATTTACTTCCAGCAGTAAATGAAAATAATAATAATACTTAGATACATACTTACATAATTAACATCCACCTCTACTATTTCAGACACTTTGGCAGTATCTAGAGACTCTACTAGAGGTAAATTTCCCAAAAGGAAACCCCAGTAATAACAGTACCTAAAAGAGTTTTTAAAAGGGGAGGGAGGAGGAAACTAAAATTATAAACTACATAGAATCAAGTCCTATATATGATGTTGATAATTAGTGGGTAATTAATAAAGATGAGTGACTCAAAAATATTTTAAATATTGGAACATCAACATTAAGACTAGATTTATTCACACAGTATGTACAACTTATGTGTCTAAGAAACACTTATATTCACAAATAATGCAATACACTGAAGCACATAAATGTAAAATATACAGATAGAATTCTCTAATCACGCATCATATTTATACATCAACATCTCTGAGAAAGGTTTTAAGTCAAAAATATTTCTAATATCATCCCTAAATTTGGAGTTTTCCCTTTGGAAGATATTTGAATAAATAACTTGTTATTTGTTTCCAGAGGCATTCACAACTCAAATATATGCAGGAGTTATTTATTTAATATAAATGTTCTTTTTATAATGGATAACTCCATCATCATATACTTATTTTATTAAATTTCAAGTCCAAAAAGTTTAATTCAGATTCATGTGATCTTTGTTTTTTTCTACAAGCCAACTTACAAAAGACAAATGCCCTGAATTTATCCTACGTGAGGACGTGCTCACTGTTACAGACATGCTCCCAAACTAAGTACTGCTTTTCCCTCCCAAATGTAGAAATGCTTTAGAAGATTCTTATTTTTCAAGTTCAACACTGTGCAATACCAATAACTTCATACATTACATCATAATATTTTATTCTGCATTTCTGTCGAGGAACTTGCCACAATGCCCCAGGTCTAGGCTGTGTGCCCCTCCTTCTTCCCTAGCATTTTGGACTTTCTTTCCAGAGCATGTCTCTCCTTAGACAACACTGTGTCCTTTCCTCTATCATCTCATACACACACAACAAGCTATGTGACGGTCAGTACCCTATCTACCAACGTATTGCAGCACTTAGCACAGTGCCTACCAAGCTCCTACCAAGCCAGTGAGGAATTGTTAAAAGAATTTCCTAAGAGCAACATCATAAGGAAATTATGACCTGCTGGAATACATTGAGAGAGTCCAGAAGCTTTAAGAAAAGGATAAAGGCAAAGCTCCTCATGAAAATTAAAATCCTGAGAAATTCTTTCTAATCCACGGTGAGCAACTATGCACTTCTTCAATTTATGGAAGTATAAATCTAAAGTAGTCAGGGTGTGGTGCGTAAGGTCAGATGCACAAACTAAAGCTAATCCAACTCCACTTTTACTAAATCCGGAATCATAAACTTTCAACACCTTTTTTTATTCCACCACACCTATCCCACTTGGCAAGAACACATTTACTTTTTTTTCTTTGATGATTTCACACACACACACACACACACACACACACACACACACACCCTGCATGAAAAGTTGAGATCTAAACATCACTACTCAGAACAGAATGCTGGCTTTGTTTTAAAAGCATATATAGTTTGAGTCCATTAGATCTTTATTTTCCAAAGTATGTGCCAGGAACCCAGTGCGGTGATTCTCGCCTGCATCAGAGTCACCTGGAGGGCTTGTGAAAACACAGACTGCTGGGCCCCACCTTCAGCAATTCTGTGGTAAAGTGTGGGGGAGGAGCCCAGGTGGTATTGGATGCTGCTGGTCTTGGACCACACTCCGAGGACTAATACCTTAGTGTGTTGTTAGTAGATGTTTTGTGAGATGAAAATATCCATTCTCAAATACAGTGAGAGAATGCCACATATTCTGGATGCCCTCTTAAAATTTCACTGTGCACATTAGCATATTAAAAGCTTTGAAAAGTTCTGCTGTAAATTAACAGTTGCAGATTGTTTACCAAACCTAATTGTTTAACCCTGAAATCCTTTAATCAAAGCACAATTATTAACATCTTACTACACTCTGAGGAATACACTTTGGAAAAATCAACATTTCACTCTTTAGAACTGTTTCTTAAAATATGTTTCAGCAGAAAATAATTCCGTCCTTGGAAATAATCCAACTTCTTACCATGTACAAATCCTGTCCAAATAAAATAACAGCATCTCAACGTCAAATCAGGCATGGATCATCCAACCATGAATACCCTTTCTTGCAAAGCTAATTTTTGTACTTTGTGGTGTGAAGTAAATTTCAAATTCTCACAATGCTTCAATCATCAATCCATTAATTAAAAGTTATGCATAATTTAACATTGTTTTGAATCTGAAATACTGACAGCCACAAATCTACATTATTTGTTTATATTTACTAATTAAATATTTAAAGCAATGGAATAAAAGGCCTTAAGTATGTTCAGATCAAAATATGTCCTCACGCATGATCATATCTACTTTACACAAGGTTTATAAAGACCTTGTGTAAAGTTGTGCGGCATTCCTCCCTGCGTGTTACCATGAGTTAGTTCACCTGGAAAAGGAGCAGCAGGGTGAGTCACCAACTTATGGAACTAAGTTATGACATGTCTTTTGACTCACATTCTAGTCATCTCTCTATTACACTGCACTGTCTCTTTGGTAACTTTTATACTTATCCTGTTCCTCTTATCCAGCAACTCAATCCCCAGTGTGGGGCATGCTGGAGGCAGCCTATCAATGATTATTGATGTTTCTATCTTTCCTTCTCTTTTCCTCTCTGAAATAAATAAAAATATTTTTTAAACAAAAGGAGGCATCAGTGAATATTTAATAGGATTTAAAGAATGTAAGCTCAGTGAGGATGAAGATTTTTGTCTGTTCTAGTGATTAACCCAGTGCCTGGCATACTATAGGTATTCCACACATATTTGTTGAATTTTTGAGTAAAAGAATGAGAGGCAGCAATTTCAAAACAGCACAGAAACATAATATGTTTGAGGGAGCTCAGTCCTCTATATAAACTGGATGTTTAAGGTTTATTTAGATTTCCAAAGGGTAATATGGACCTTACATAACATCATCAGATTCATGTCAAGACAGAGGAATTATCCCTTGAAATTCTTATCCTACAAAAGAAGATGCTTTTGCTGCTCCAGTGTCAACCAACACAACCAGAGAAACACAGTGGAGAGTTAGGAATGGGGAGAGAGGACCAATCTGGAACTATTATTAAAATACAGAAAAAAACCAACTTGAATAATCAACTGAAAACTACCTGGAAAGAACCCTGGTAACCCAGGACAGAAAGCGGAGACTGCACAGAGATGGGTAGGAAATGTGAAGGGCCCGTGGAGGCTCCCACAACAGCAGCTGCAGTACCAGAGGATACTTAGCTGTGGGGGTTCCCACTCAAAAGTTTGGCGTCTAAACCCTGAGCAGATGCCCCCCAGCCCAGAGCACAAGAACTGAGAGGAGGACCCACAACATCTGGCTGTGAAAAGCAACAGGGTTGCTGTCTGCCAGAGAGAGACAGCTGGAAATTCAGGTACCCTCTTGAAGGGTCAGCGCGTAAGATTTCATGCACAGCCACTCACCTTGGGCTCTGGCAGAAGGAGGGCAGAGTGGACTAGAGCTATGTGAGGAGAGTCCAGGGTTGGGGGCCCTGGTGTTGGAGCTTGGAGGGCAGCCACCCCAGTTTCCTGTGCTGAGTCACTCCCTCTTATGGCAGAGGACATCTTTCTCCTCAAGACCTCTACCTTCTAGCCAGCTTTTGCCTGGGGGAGAAGCAATTGCCCTGCCCTGTTGGTAAACCTCTCACCCACCCTGTGGAGTCCATAGCCTGAGGCAAATTATCAGACTGTAGGCAGAGGTGGATTTCTGGAGGCTCTGAGCATTTGCCTTGCTCCTTCTGAACTCTGGGCTAGGAAAACAGACCTTGGTGCACATCTTGGTCCTTTCCAAAGACACCCAGCTCCAGCATAGGGGGCCACAAGCTATGGGTTGCTGATAGCGCCAAACAATACTCAGGGTCAGTCCCAAACAGCTTCTGACACTGTCCTGCACCAGAGACCGGGAGTCCTAGCACATCTACCTAATACCTAGACTCAAACCCAAACAGGCAGCCAAAATGGGAGACAAAAAGAAAAGCCCCAAATGAAAGAACAAGAGATTTCTCCAGAAGAAGAGCTAAATGAAACGAAGATAAGAAGCTATGCTACATATACAACATGGAATATTGTGCAGCTATAAAAAAGAAGGGTCTCTTACCCTTTGAGACAGCATGGAGCACCTGTAGCCTATCATGCTAAGGGAAACAAGCCAGTCAGAGAAACACAAGTATCACATGATCTCACTCATATGTGGAGAATCTAATGAACAAAATAAACTGATGAACAAAATAGATCCAGAGACATCAAAGCATGGAACAGACTGTGGAATCTCAGAGGGAAGGCGGGTGGGAAGAGATCAACCAAAGGACTTGCATGCATATATGACCCATGGACACAGACAGTAGTGTGGTGAGGGCTGGTGGTGGGTTCAATGGAGGGAGTAGGGGGCACAACATATGTAATACTTTCAACAATATAAACTTTTTCAAAAAGAAAAAGAAATGGGGCAAAGAGAACACCTACGACAAAGAATGTCATTTTAGGAAGAGTATTCATTTAGTGAGCCAAATTAGGCTATATTTCATTTTAGAATTCAGTAATTTGGGTTTATTTTTATAATTATATAATTTTGAAAGTAGTAATATCCTTCATTTTTTTAATCATGTAAATTATTTTGCTTAAATAATTTACATCTGTTTGGCAAGTTACAGTTACTATATCACAGTTACTATATTTTAATTCCTGCATTTTACTGGCAAAACTGTTACCCTTGGAAATATAAGATTCCTTTCACTGAAATCTCTAAGATTAGTATAAAAGTATTGAGTTCAGTTTCAACAATTTAATATTATGACTATATATTTACCTTTCCTCGTGGGTAGACAAAATAAAATCTTTCCTAAATTACTAATAACAGAGACTCTGACAGGAGGCAGGGTAGCGATTATGCATCTGTTTCCATTTTTATTATTGCACAGTACTTTCCAGATGTTCCTCCTTCACTGGTGTTCCCCAAAGAATATTACTAGTTTCCCTTTATAATCACCTTATTAATAGTAAGGATAATTAAATAAAAAAAAACTTTTACTAGGAATTTCAATGATTCCCTATTTTTTTATATTACAAGAAAATCTAAACTCCACAAAAACAACATCCCTTATGAAAATGGCTTAAACAAATGAGAGTGAGGACATAGCAGAAAAGCACAGTGGGAAAGAGAACAAAGTGAACAGGAAGTAAATCTGGAAACAGTCTGGCCCCTGGTGAGCTTGTTATGCACACTGAAAGACCCCAATGGTGCAGGTGTGCAAATGGCTGCACTTGACAGAAGAATCACATCTGCAATATCCCTTCAACCCTGACTTAACCTTAACATTCTTCAGCAGCTATAAACTCTACTACCAACAGACTGCAGCCAAAAGCCTCCTGTGAGATTTCTACTTACTTCATATTTAAGTAACTAATGTTTCATTTATGCTTCCCAATGCATCTTCAAAAAATCTAAGTTCCACACTCAGTACCATTCTGTCAAGTTATTTATCTCTTGACTGGCTATGAGCAAAGAAAATAAGAAACAAAATATGCCCCTGGCCAGTGTTGCTCAATGGTTGAAACATTGGCCTGCGCACCAAAGGGTCGCTGGTTCGATTCCAGGTCAAGGGCACACACCTGGGTTGCAGATTCAATCTCTGGCCCCAGTAAGGGTGACTATGGGAGGTAACCAATGGATGT